>JAVKPL010002272.1:0-12500 GCA_032173675.1 Gastrolobium villosum
TGCTTGGGACAAAGGCTACGGTTTGATGGTGAGGGAAGGAGGGAGTTGGCTTGGCAAAGTCTTCTTGCTCCAAGGAAGCTTGTTGGTTCGGCTAGAGAGTGAGGAGGAGGAGGAGATGTTGGCTGCACTTGCACATGAGGCCAGCCCCTTCCTTATGCGCAAATTTAAAGGGAAAGTGAGGGAAAGTTGCTATGATTAACCATCATGAAAAATTCTGATTACTTGAGGGGATGGGGCTGCATACAAGGGCTGAACAAGCAAAGGGTTTGCTTCTAAATTACTCTATGCACATGCAAGGAGTGAGGAGAGATATGTTCAGCTTTGAAGGCTGTCCTAAGTCAGAAAATTTTCTGCACAATTGACCAAGCTATGCGCATAAAATGGAGTGGAGGAGGTGCATCATGAGCACATGCAAGAGGTTCACTAAGTCAACAAGTAATTCAACTAGGTGGCAGCCAAAAATCTGCATTTAGGCAGCCTAGGTGCGCAAATGATGAGAGGGAAAGAGGTGCATCATGAGTGCAGATTTGTGGCAGCCTAAATTCTGATTTTGGAGCTGTCCATATGCGCACAAGATGATGAAAATGCAGCCCCAAGACCCTACTTATGATGCATGTGAAAACAAGGCAGGTTTGGCTCATGATGGGCTGCAAAAAGCTTGCAAAAATCTGCACATGGCAGCCTCATGATGGAAGGTTCTCCAAGTCAACAAGTTAGGCAGTTTTGTGACACAAGAAATCTGATCCAAGACTCCCCCCATGTGCGCCAAAATGAAGGAAGATGCAGCCTAATATCATGCTAAATGGTACATGTGTCTTCCATGCAATGAAGTTAAAATCAAGTTATGCATAAGCAAGGTGAGGTGGCGGTTTAACAAGGGAAAATGGCAGATTTCAAAGTCCTTAGTCACACTCTCTTGTGCGCATGAAAGGGTGGTAGAAGGGTTGCCATGTGAAGGTTCCTTGGTACACAAGACATCCTTGTTGGACAAGGCTTAGGGAATTAGGTGTGGATTTAATTTGGGCTGAACAAGATTGATCCAAGAGTCCTCTTTGGGCCATTGGCCACACAAAGAATCCAATCACATGAGTTCAAAAGTGACAAGTCCACACTCACACTAGCCCACTTCTAAAGTCCAATAAACACTAAGGCCTTCTAACACACACTCACATTACTCATATGATTTTAATAAATTTCACATGTCTACATAAGCACCCTCCTATGATTTAATTAAATACTTACCTTAGTCTTATCCAAGGATAAAGATCAACAATTCGCAAACCATCATACATACACCATAAATCCGAAATCTACACATACATCTATAACATATAGTACTTATGTATTTTACTAATTATGCGGGATGTTACACTCTCCCCACCAAATAGGAATTTTGTCCGCAAAATAAACTTACTTAAGAGCTAAACAGTTCTGGATAGCGTTTCTGAATGTCGTCCTCGCGCTCCCAAGTGGCTTCAGCTGCCGATCTGTTGTTCCATAATACTTTCACCAACGGAATCTCTTTAGAACGGAGTCGCTTGACGGATCTTTCAAGAATTTGGAACGGTTGCACTTGATAAGTCAAATTTTCCTTTAGTTCCACTTCTTCCGGCTGTAACACGTGAGATGGATCAGAGAGGTACCTACGTAGCTGTGACACATGAAATACATTGTGAATTCCTGACAGATTGGGTGGTAACGCCAACCGGTATGCAGACTCTCCAATCCGGTCCATAATCAGATACGGTCCTAAGTACCGTGGACTTAACTTCTTTACTCCCATTCTCCTTCCGAGTCCCGATGTAGGTGTGATTCTCAAAAATACATGGTCTCCGACTTCGAAAGATAGAGGCTTATGACGCTTGTCGTAATAACTCTTCTGTCTGGCCTGAGCCCTCTGCATATTCTCCCGGATCTTCTTTACTTGTTCGGATGTTTCTAGAATTAGATCGGGTCCTATCATACTTCGCTCACCCACTTCAGTCCAGCATAAAGGGGATCTGCATTTTCTCCCATACAGAGCTTCATACGGTGCCATCTGAATGCTGGAAAGGTAACTGTTGTTGTAAGCAAACTCAATCAACGAAAGATAACTATCCCAGCTGCCTCCTAACTCCAAAACGCATGCTCGCAACATGTCCTCTAATGCTTGAATGGTGCGTTCCGTCTGTCCATCGGTCTGCGGATGGTAAGCAGTACTCAACCTCAATTGGGTCCCTAATGCTCTTTGAAAGGATTCCCAGAACTTAGATGTAAACTTGGGATCACGATCACTGACAATACTCGTAGGAACTCCGTGCAGCTTCACAATCTCCTGCAGATAAATTCTGGCAAGCCTCTCTGTATCATACGTGGTTCTAACACGTAAGAAATGAGCTGACTTCGTTAAACGATCAACAATCACCCAGATAGAATCATATCCTTCTCGCGTCCGTGGAAGTCCTACTACAAAATCCATCGAAATACTGTCCCACTTCCATTCGGGAATCTCCAAAGGTTGAAGGAGTCCCGACGGTTTCTGATGTTCGTACTTCACCTTCTGACAAGTTAAGCACCGAGATACATACTCCGCAATATCACGCTTCATACCCGGCCACCAAAACGAGGTCTTCAAATCATGGTACATCTTCGTGGATCCAGGATGAACTGCGTACTTACCCTTGTGAGCCTCCTGTAAAACTTCTTGCTTCAACACTTCATTCGGCACAACCAACCGTTCTTGAAATCTCCAAACATCATTCTCGTCCTTTACAACATCTTGGCTGCCAACCAAATCACGGACTAACTCTTCATCCTTCTGAGCCTCCTTAATTCTACTGATCAATTCATTCTCCACCTTTATATTTCCCAATCTTATGCTACTTCCTCTCTCGTCTACCGATAAGTTCAAGTCTCGAAAGGCCTCAAACAACTTCAATTCTTCCATCATCAGAGTTGCAGTGTGTAGAGTCTTCCTACTCAGGGCGTCAGCTACCACGTTTGCCTTTCCTGGGTGGTATTTAAGTTCAAAATCGTAGTCCTTCAGAAATTCCATCCACCGACGTTGCCGCATATTCAGCTCCTTCTGGTCGAACAAGTACTTCAAACTCTTATGATCGCTGAACACGTCAAACTGCGAACCATACAAGTGGTGCCTCCAGATTTTAAGTGCGAACACTATAGCTGCTAACTCCAAATCGTGCGTAGGATAATTTTCCTCGTGAGGCTTTAGTTGTCGAGATGCGTAAGCTACTGCCATACGGTCCTGCATCAACACGCATCCAAGTCCTTTCAGCGACGCATCACAGTATACTTCGAACTTTCGGGTAGGATCCGGAATCGTGAGTACGGGAGCACTTGTCAACCTGCTCTTTAGTTCCAAGAAACATTCTTCACAAGCTTCAGTCCACTCAAAAGGCTTGTCCTTCCGAGTGAGACGTGTAAGAGGTTGCACTATCTGAGAGAAACTCTGGATAAACCTCCGATAATATCCAGCAAGACCTAAAAAACTTCTTACTTCAGTGACAGACTTGGGTCGTTCCCAATTCATAACAGCTTCAACCTTGCTGGGGTCCACCGCGATACCTTCTGATGAAATGACATGGCCCAGAAACTGGACCTCTTTAAGCCAAAACTCGCACTTCGACCATTTCGCGTACAACTGCTTCTCCTTCAAGATTTGCAAGACAATCCTCAGATGTTCCGCATGCAGCTCTTCATTAGCTGAGTAAATCAGGATATCATCGATAAACACAATAACGAACTGATCAAGAAAGGGGCGGAAGATGCGGTTCATGTAGTCCATGAATACCGCTGGAGCATTCGTAAGTTCGAATGGGATCACCTGATATTCGTAGTGCCCATAACGAGTCCTAAAAGCGGTTTTCGGGATATCCTCCGGTTTGACCCGGATCTGATGGTATCCCGATCGTAAATCTATCTTGGAAAAGACTCTGGCTCCTCTCAGCTGGTCCATCAAATCGTCGATCCTCGGTAGCGGATACTTATTCTTCACCGTTACTTTGTTCAGCTGACGGTAATCTACACACAGACGTAAACTTCCATCCTTCTTCTTAATCAAGATGGCTGGAGCACCCCATGGAGAGGTACTCGGTCTGATGAATTCCTTGGCCAAAAGCTCTTCTATCTGCTTCTTCAACTCGCGAAGTTCCAATGGCGCCATACGATACGGGGCAATGGAGATTGGTCCAACTCCAGGAACAAGTTCGATCGAAAATTCTATTTCCCTATGAGGAGGCAATCGAGGTATTTCATCCGGGAATACCTCCTCGAATTCTCTAACTACCGGTACATTCTGAATTTGATTATCAACCGAGGTCTCAGCCTCGATCAACAAAAGATACCCTGCTGCTCCCTTGCGGAGCTCTTTTCTAACTTGCAATAAGGAAATGAGAGAGAAAGGTTGAAAATTACCATCTTTCGCAGGAACAACGACTTTCCCCGCTCGACAGTCCAATGTTATCCCGTTTTCCGTCAGCCAGTCCATACCGATAATCACATCGAAGTTGAATACCGGCAGGACCACCAAGTTAACTGTATACGTGTTCCCTTCATACTGCAAGGTAACACCTCTGCAGATCTCTGAGGCTGTGCACGATCCTCCAGTAGGTGTGCTGATGTGTAACTCATAAGGTAACGGGGTTGGGGTGATGCCTATTCTCAAAGCAGTATGCTTTGCCATAAAAGAGCCAGACGCTCCAGAATCAAAGATAACAGAAATTGGGTGACCATTCAAAGTGACATTACCTTTGATCAGGTTGGGAAACTTCTGTGCTTCATTTGCATCCAAGGTGAACACCCGAGCTTGCGTAGGCTGTTGGTCAGCGTTCTGGGGGCACTTGTAAGCAAAATGTCCTTGCTGGCCACATCTGAAACATGCATTGTTGTTCTTGCGACAGACTCCAAAGTGATTCTTTCCACATGTAGCACAAACAGTCGCGCCCTGACGTCCAGTCGACGATTGACCCACCGTAAAGTTTCTCTTAAAATTTCCAGGCCGCGCCTGCAACTGCGTACCTCTGCCTCGACCCCTACCAGGTGCCGTCCTGAAGAATCTGCCTGCTCGGTTTCCTCCGTGGAATTGTGTTGGTGGCTTGTTCAAGTTCTTGGCCTCATTAATGATTCCTTCTGCCTGACGACTCTGGTTGATGAGTTCTGGAAGTGTACGATTAGCCGTGGTCAAAATGAGCTTACGGATCTCCGGATGTAATCCGCTTTCGAACTTCTCCACCTGCCATTTGTAACGCCCTCACTTGTATGCATCCAAGTCAGTCGTTTGCTAAGCGGAATTAGAGTCGTTAACGTCACATGAGTTAACAAAGCAGTATACAAATCCGTATAAAATTTTCAGCACTTAAATTCTTTTCACAAAGGTTTTCCAAAATATCCATTGTTCATAAAAGTTCAAGATAAAATAAAGATGATAAAGTCTACAGTCATCCAAGAGTGCCAAAATATTAATCATTACAGTCATCCAATCAAACAGACAGCAACAGTACACGTCCATTCATCAGCAAGCACAGCAAATATCATGTCTTCAAATGCTTTTACGTCCTCCTGCCATTTTGGAAAAATAGCAGCCCCGAAGGGGTGAGAATAATCCCAGTAGTGTGGCAACAAAACCAGTAATATAACAGTATTAACTAGGCACAAAATCATAAACAGTCACTTCAACATATCCTTGTTCCTTTTCCTTTTTCCTTTTCATCATATTCATATATATTGCGTATATAACGCCTTTCCTTTGCGCTTTTAGCACCGTCGTGCGCGCACTTCACAGTGGAATCAAATATCCCTTGGCACCTGAGCTCCATGTGGATTCCAACTGTGGGCCTATGCGGACTGATGCCAAGTGTCCCATACCCCGGTACCTTGGGGATGCCTATATGATGCTTTCTCAAACACATGATCCTGTACCTAACTATTCTACACAAGGCCTATATGATCTTGATACATGCATGTCATGCTATGCTTTCACACACAAGGCGTAAAAATGCGGTATGATGTAAGATGCATGCTTATATACCTTTCATATGCGTTATGCTGCCACATAACGTCTTTACCTCATAATCATACAGCCATCACGGCACATTTTTGGCAGTTTCCTTTCATCATAATGGAACATAATATTTTTACGGCATATGGAGCATCATGTCACAATTTTATACCAGTAGTCAATAGTCACATTAGGCAATATCGCCTGACACTTACCTTTGCGTGCCTTAAATATTACCAAACAGCAGCGAAGTATCTCACTTCTTAAGCGCACCTAAATCAATTACAACTAATCATTTACAGTGGCTATTTACAGCAGAAACAGAGAGCATACAGCAGTGGCTTACAGCAGCCAAACAGTGAGCATACAGCAGTGTTTTACAGTGGAAAACAGTGAGCATACAGTAGTGTTTACAGCAGCAAAACAGTGAGCGTACAGCAGCGTTTTTACAGCAGAAAAACAGTGACGTTTGTGCTTAAAACAGTGAGCAGAAACAGTGAACGTTTTAAAACAGAAACTGTGACGTTTTACAGCAGGAAAACAGTAAACATACAGCAGAAACAGTGAACGTTTTAAAACAGAAACAGTGACGTTTTACAGCAGAAAAATAGTAGCACCTTACAGCAGAAACAGTGACCATTTTAAAACAGAAACAGTGGCACTTTGGACTTCAAAACAGTGGCATAAATCTTGGTTTTTTGGACATTGAAACAGTGGCATATTATGGCTAAAACTGTGGCATTTTATGCATAAAAACAGTGGCATATGATGACTAAAACAGTGGCATTTTATGCATAAAAACAGTGGCATTTGATGACTAAAACAGTGGCATATTTATGCATAAAAATAGTGACATATGATGACTAAAACAGTGGCATTTTATGCATAGAAACAGTGGCATTTGATGACTAAAATAGTGGCATATTATGCATAAAAACAGTGACATATGATGACTAAAACAGTGGCACTTTATGCATAAAAACAGTGGCATATGATGACTAAAACAGTGAGTGTTTTTATGCAGAAACAGTGGCTTAGGGAGCACTAAAACAGTGACATATATGTGCAGAAACAGTGGCATATAATGTGCAGAAACAGTGGCATGTAATGTGCAGAAACAATGGCATATAATGTGCAGAAACAGTGGCATATAATGTGCAGAAACAGTGGCATGTAATGTTGATTTTGATGAACCGAAACAGTGGGCATTTCACCTTCAAAACAGTGGCACATTCAAAGGGAAACAGTGGACATTTCTCTTCAAAACAGTGGCATATCCATACAAGAAGACAGTGGCATGAGCTTAAACATAACCATGAGATTATTATGCATACAAATCATCATGAAATAGCTCTACCATTCTATTTTTTACCATGCTCACACTTGAAACCAAACCACACATAATCAAGGAGACATTTAAGCACACATACTTGGTTACAATGAAAGTGTTCTAAGTTCAAGGCTTACCTCTTGTAGCACACACTTCACCACACCCTTCCTAGCTCTACTTCACAACAAGTCCTCACTTCCTATGGTGATCTATGCGCAACAAGGTGAGGATGAACACACTAGGACAGCTTCAAGGTTGAGGAACAAGGCTTGCACTAGCTTGGTGTATGGTCACGGTTGAGGTGAGGAAAGGAGGGAGTTGGCTTGGCAAAGTCTTCTTGCTCCAAGGAAGCTTGTTGGTGCGGGTAGAGAGAGTGAGGAGGAGGAGGAGAGTTGGCTGCACTTGCACATGAAGCCAGCCCCTTCCTTATGCGCAAATTTAAAGGGAAAGAGAGGAGAAGTTGCTATGATTAACCATCATGAAAAATTCTGATTACTTGAGGGGATGGGGCTGCATACAAGGGCTGAACAAGCAAAGGGCTTGCTTCTAAATTACTCTATGCACATGCAAGGAGTGAGGAGAGATATGATCAAATTTGGAGGCTGTCCAAAGTCAGAGAAATTTCTGCACAATTGACCAAGCTATGCGCATAAGATGGAGTGGAGGAGGTGCATCATGAGTGCAGATTTGTGGCAGCCCAAATTCTGATTTTGGAGCTGTCCCTATGCGCACAAGATGATGGACATGCAGCCCCAAGACCCTACTTATGATGCATGTGAAAACAAGGCAGGTTTGGCTCATGATGGGCTGCAAAAAGCTTGCCAAAAATCTGCACAAATCAGTCTCATGATGGAAGTGCAAGAGGGTTCTCCAAGTCAACAAGTTAGGCAGTTTTGTGTCATAGAAAAATCTGCTCCAAGACTCCCCCCATGTGCGCCAAAGTGAAGGAAGATGCAGCCTAATATCATGCTAAATGGTACATGTGTCTTCGATGCAATAAAATTGAAATCAAGTGATGCATAAACAAGGTGAGGTGGCGGTTTAACAAGGGAAAATGGCAGATTTCAAAGTCCTTAATCACATTCTCTTGTGCGCATGAAAGGGTGGGAATTACCTTTGCCATGTGAGAGTTACTTGATACACAAGACACCTTAGTTGGACAAGGCTTAGGGGGGATAAGGGTGGACACAACCTTGGGCTGAACTAGCTTGATCCAAGAGCCATCCTTGGGCCATTGGCCACACACACAAAGGATCCAAACACACAAGTCCAATAGCAACACACACACACTAGCCCACTACCAAGGTCCACTAAGCACTAAAGTCTTCTAACACACACTCACATTACTCATATGATTAAATTCACATGTCCACATATTTATCCTCCTATGGCTTAATTTAATTAATTACCTTGGTCTTATCCAAGGATAAAGGTCAACCAATTCGCAAACCATCACACATAAACTATAAATCCGAAATCTACACCTTCATCTATAACATATAGTACTTATGTATTCTACTAATTATGCGGGATGTTACACCATTCTTCATCATAAATGTTTCGGTCAAAGTTGGCGTACTCGATCAGCTGCCCAAACTTTGCAATATACTCATTAACCGTCATGTTATCCTGCCTGAGTGACAGCAGTTCAGTGTGCTTCATCCTTCTCATTGCCTTAGGAAAATACTTATCCAGAAATACTTGTCTGAACACGGCCCATGTTAGTTCCACGTCCTGAGCTCTCAGCAGAGCCCTCGCACCAGTCCACCATGTTAAAGCTTCTCCCATCAGCTGGTACGACGCGTAATCAGTCTTCTGCGCTTCCGGACATGCCATGCGTTCGAAAATATGCTCGATCATCTGCAGCCACTTCGCTGCAGCCTCAGGGTTGTCTTCTCCCTCAAAGGTAGGTGGTTGGAAGTTGCGGAAGTCTTTCAACCTCCGACGGGCAATTTCTTCTGCATTTTCATGCAGTGGGGGTTGGTTCTGATTCTGTTGCCTATGGTCGCGCCATTCTTGGCTCATATTCTGGATAAACGTTGCCAGTCCCCCAATGGTAGTGATAAGATCCTCTTCCGCAGCGCCAGTCCTTCCCCGAGTTGAACCTCGACCACCTGCCATGATTCCGCACTCACAATATCAGGAAATGAGTTGATCAGGCTCACCGCAAGTTATTCATGGCAGCAGTCCCAAGTAGGTACTCGGGTTCAATTCGGACAAGTTAACCATGCATCCGTGTCTTATCACAGAACGGTCCTAACTATCTAACTACACTAGCTAATGCATACTTAACTATAGCACATTTAGACAGTCAATCAGCAGATAAACACAAACAACAATCAATTCAATCAAACACAAGCAATTCTATGGACCAAACTGCTCTGATACCAATTAGTGTAACGCCCTCCCTTGTATGCATCCAAGAGAGTCGTTCGCTAAGCGGAATTAGAGTCGTTAACGTCACATGAGCTAACAAAGAATCTCATAGCAGTATACAAATCCGAAAAGCAACTCAATTATTCTTATAACTTCTGTTTGGACGATAAAAATTATTTCAAGTGATTTAGAAAGAGCACGTTTGGGGCTTCGCGTGCATATAAAATAATAGTAGATCAGAGTTCGTTTGCTCATAAAAACACCACCCGTAAGGTGCACTGTAAAAATTTCAGCACTTAAATTCTTTTCACAAACGTTTTCCAAAAATAACCGCTGTTCATAAGAGTTCAAGCTAACATAGAGATGATAAAGACTACAGTCATCCAAGAGTACCAAATCATTAATCATTACAGTCATCCAATTAAACAAACAGCAACAGTGATAATCCACGCATCAGCAATCAACAGCAAAACATCACTCCTTCAAATGCTTTTGCGTCCTCCTGCCATTTTGGAAAAATAGCAGCCCCGAAGGGGTGAGAATAATCCCAGTAGTGTGGCAACAAAACCAGTAATATAACAGTATTAACTAGGCACAAAATCATAAACAGTCACTTCAACATATCCTTGTTCCTTTTCCTTTTTCCTTTTCATCATATTCATATATTGCGTATATAACGCCTTTCCTTTGCGCTTTTAGCACCGTCGTGCGCGCACTTCACAGTGGAATCAAATATCCCTTGGCACCTGAGCTCCATGTGGATTCCAACTGTGGGCCTATGCGGACTGATGCCAAGTGTCCCATACCCCGGTACCTTGGGGATGCCTATATGATGCTTGCTCAAACACATGGTCCTGTACATAACTATTCTACACAAGGCCTATATGATCTTGATACATGCATGTCATGCTATGCTTTCACACACAAGGCGTAAAAAATGCGGTATGATGTAAGATGCATGCTTATATACCTTTCATATGCGTTATGCTGCCACATAACGTCTTTACCTCATAATCATATAGCCATCACGGCACATTTTTGGCAGTTTCCTTTCATCATAATGGAACATAATATTTTTACGGCATATGGAGCATCATGTCACAATTTATACCAGTAGTCAATAGTCACATTAGGCAATATCGCCTGACACTTACCTTTGCGTGTCTTAAATATTACCAAACAGCAGCGAAGTATCTCACTTCTTAAGCGCACCTAAATCAATTACAACTAATCATTTACAGTGGCTATTTACAGCAGAAACAGAGAGCATACAGCAGTGTCTTACAGCAGCAAAAACAGTGAGCATACAGCAATGTTTTACAGTGGAAAACAGTGAGCATACAGCAGAAACAGTGAACGTTTTAAAACAGAAACAGTGGCACTTTGGACTTCAAAACAGTGGCATAAGTCTTGGTTTTTGGACATTGAAGCAGTGGCATATTATGGCTAAAACAGTGGCATTTTATGCATAAAAACAGTGGCATTTTATGCATATAAACAGTGGCATATGATTATGCATATTATATAAACAGTGGCATATGATGACTAAAACAGTGGCCTTTTATGCATAAAAACAGTGGCATTTTAAGCATAGAAACAGTGACATTTGATGACTAAAACAGTGGCCTTTTATGCATAAAAACAGTGGCATTTTATGCATAGAAACAGTGGCATTTGATGACTAAAACAGTGGCCTTTTATGCATAAAAACAGTGGCATATATTGGGCTAAAACAGTGGCATATATGTGCAGAAACAGTGGCATATAATGTGCAGAAACAGTGGCATATATGTGCATATATGTGCAGAAACAGTGGCATATTATGTGCAGAAACAGTGGCATATATGTGCAGAAACAGTGGCATATAATGTGCAGAAACAGTGGCATATATGTGCAGAAACAGTGGCATATAATGTGCAGAAACAGTGGCATCTTTCTCTTCAAAACGGTGGCATATCCATACAAGAAAACAGTGGCATGAGTTT
Source organism: Gastrolobium villosum (assembly GCA_032173675.1). NCBI lineage: Eukaryota > Viridiplantae > Streptophyta > Magnoliopsida > Fabales > Fabaceae > Gastrolobium > Gastrolobium villosum. The sequence continues at coordinate 11,687 of JAVKPL010002272.1, forward strand.
AAACATAACCATGAGATTTTTATGCATACAAATCATCATGAAATAGCTCCACCATTCTACTTTTATCATGCTCATACTTGAATCCAAAACCACACATAATCAAGAAGACATTTAAGCACACACACATGGTTACACAATGAAAGAGTTCTAAGTTCAAGGCTTACCTCTTGTAGCACACACTTCACCACACCCTTCCTAGCTCTACTTCACAACAAGTCCTCACTTCCTATGGTGATCTATGCGCACACAAGGTGAGGATGAACAAGCTTGGACGGTTTCAAGGTTGAAGACAAGGCTGAACAGTGGGGGAAGGTGAGGAGGAAAGCTTACTCTTGCTTGGGACAAAGGCTACGGTTTGATGGTGAGGGAAGGAGGGAGTTGGCTTGGCAAAGTCTTCTTGCTCCAAGGAAGCTTGTTGGTTCGGCTAGAGAGTGAGGAGGAGGAGGAGATGTTGGCTGCACTTGCACATGAGGCCAGCCCCTTCCTTATGCGCAAATTTAAAGGGAAAGTGAGGGAAAGTTGCTATGATTAACCATCATGAAAAATTCTGATTACTTGAGGGGATGGGGCTGCATACAAGGGCTGAACAAGCAAAGGGTTTGCTTCTAAATTACTCTATGCACATGCAAGGAGTGAGGAGAGATATGTTCAGCTTTGAAGGCTGTCCTAAGTCAGAAAATTTTCTGCACAATTGACCAAGCTATGCGCATAAAATGGAGTGGAGGAGGTGCATCATGAGCACATGCAAGAGGTTCACTAAGTCAACAAGTAATTCAACTAGGTGGCAGCCAAAAATCTGCATTTAGGCAGCCTA
>JAVKPL010002273.1:0-18068 GCA_032173675.1 Gastrolobium villosum
ATGAAGCCAAGAAATTTTCCTGCAAAAACGCCAAAAGCACACTTTGCCGGGTTCAAGCGGATACGGTGTTGTCGTAACTTGCCAAATGTTTGTTCCAAGTCCTGGATATGTGCTTCCATTCCGGCTGATTTGACAATCATATCGTCAATGTATACCTCCACGTTTTTACCCAATTGATCCGAGAAAACCTGGTTCATCATCCTCTGGTACGTGGCTCCAGAATTTTTCAGTCCGAATGGCATGACGTTATAGCAATAATTGGCTTTCTCAGCAATGAATGCAGTTTTTTCATGGTCATCAGGATGTAATGGGATTTGGTTGTAACCGGAGTATGCATCCATAAAGGATAGCATCCGGAAACCAGATGAGCTGTCGACCAGTTGATCAATGTTTGGCATCGGGTATGCATCCTTAGGGCATACCTTATTGAGGTCTGTGTAGTCGGTGCATACTCGCCATTTCCCGCTTGGTTTCTTTACCATCACCACGTTGGACAGCCAAGTCGTATATTGTATTTCTCTAATGAACCCCGCTTCTAGCAGTTCTTTGACATGGTCTTCCAACACCTGACGTCGCTCCGAGCTGAGATTGCGCTTCTTTTGGGCCACCGGTTTTGATCCCGGATACACAGAAAGCTTATGGCAGCAAAAGCTCGGATCCACCCCGGGAATGTCAGATGACCTCCATGCGAAAACATCGCGATTTCGGTCAAGACATGCAATCAGGCTCTGCTTGTCAACTGTGGCTAGATCCTTGCCTATCTTGGTGACCTGCCCCGGTTCTCCAATATTTATAGTTTCTAACTCGCCCTCTGGCTCCGGTCGCGGCATCTGCTCCTCATCTCGCATGTCGAAGTCGACCATGTTAACCGACCTGTGTGGAGGAGGTTTGTTATCAGGCTGGCTAATTCTTGTAGAAGCGTTGGGATCCCTTGTCACCATTCGAACAGATCTGAAATAACAGTCTCTAGACTCCTTCTGGTCTCCAGCTATAGTGAGCACCGTACCCTGTTTAGAGATCATTTTGAGCTTTTGGTGCTTGGTAGATACCAACATGTCCCAATCGTGGATTGTCGGCCTCCCCAGGATCATGTTGTACTCCGAAGGGAAGTCGGCCACGATGAACCGCACCCTTTCAGATCTGTACGCCTCCTTTGTACCTAACGTCAACCGCAAATCAATGTACCCTTTAGGTATGGTGTCTTGCCCATTAAAGGCAATTAAGGCTGTGTTACAGGGCCTAAGATCTTCTTCGTCAAGATTCATTTTTTTAAAGGCCTGCCATAGGATGACGTCAGCGCAACTTCCATTATCTAAGAAGATTTTTTTGACCTTGCAGTTCACCAACGTCCCAGTGATAACCAACCCGTCTACGTGGCCTGGTATCACGTCGTCCAACTCTTTTCTTGTGAAATACAGCAATGGTGGTTCTGGCTCTTCTTCCTTGAATCTAGGACGTTCTCTGATGGAGAGCACCTCCCTGAGGTACTTTCGCCGGGCATTCATAGTATCGCCACCTCCACCAAACGCGCCACTGATAACATTGCATTCGAATTCCGGCTCCTGGAACTCATCATCATCACGGGCTTGCTTATTGCTGCGGTTGTCCTCTTTAAATTTTTTATTCTCATTAGATTGATTGACAGACTTGCCTCCTCTCCTCTTTCGATTTCTCCATCCCTGAGTGCGGATGAGATATTGACGTAACTTTCCTTCCCGGATATATTTCTCAATGGCATCCCGGAGGTCCCAGCATTCATCTGTAGAGTGCCCTGGGCCGTCATGGAATGCACAGTATCGTGATTGGTCCAGGCCGGCTGGATGCTGTAATGGCCGGGGTTTTTCTACGGTCTTCATTTCGGTAGAAGCCACCTCACGCCAAATCTGCGACCGAGGAGCATTCAATGGAGCATATTTCTCATACCGCCCTCGAGTTGGGAAACGTTCGTCTGGCTTTTTCCCCGCGAGTCTCCTGGCTTTCTTGGCCCCGGCCTTTCGGATTGACCCGGATGATGCTTCTGGTCAACATTCTCCAGCTCCATTTGTTCGAGTTCTAAATATTTCTTAGAACGCGTGTTGAATTCCACCAGGGTCCTGGGTGGGTCCTTATAGATCGATTTTGCCAGTCTAGAGCTTCCATGTAGGCCGGCAATCACCAGATGTAAATGAACATTTTCCGATAACCCAGGCACCTGCAGGGCAGCAAGTTTGAATCGATCAAGGTACCTTTGTAGTGTTTCTCCGGATTGCTGTTTGATTTTGCCCAAGGCAAATTCTGATTTTGGTTGTTTCTTGCTGGTGGCAAAATTCAACAAGAATCGCCCTCCGAATTCTTCGAAAGATCGGATGGACCCTGCCGGTAATGATGAAAACCATGTTTGTGCCGCCCCTGTTAACGTTGTTGCAAAGAGCCTAGTAATCAGAGGTTCTTCGATGCCCTTGATATACATAGCCGTATCAAATGCATCTAGATGCACTTGCGGATCTTGGGTGCCATCGTATTTGATCAATTCTGATAAGTTTAAGTTGTCTGGATAAGGAGCCTCCACTATTTCATTTGAGAAAGGACTGTCATTGTACAATCCCCTGTTGTATTTCCTCCTGTATATTCCGGCAACATTATCCGGGCTACGTTGCAGGGGTCGATGCATCGTGGCCGCATCACCACTTTCTTGCCTATCTTGTGTATTTAAATGCCTAGGCACTCGAGTCGTCTGGGTAAGGCCCAGATCTGCTTGCTCCACTTGCGTATTTGAACGCCTAGGCATCCGAGTCATCTGATTAAGACCCAGATCTGCTTGCTCCCCTTGCCGTGGTCTTTGCAGGCCGAATCTCGGTACCCCCATTGTTGAACCTGGGTTCATAGGGATTCCGGTAGGGCCAATTTCCACTGGTTGTTGATCTTCCATGCGAGGGTTTGAACGGCATAGATCTGTGACTACGCGATCAACAGCTCTGACTGGATCCGGGCTAGTCATCTGCCGGATCCGGGCCTCTAGTTCGTGGATCTGCCTTGCATCCGCCTGTCTCTGCAGCTCGCTTCGGCGCTCCCACTCCTCCATCCGGCGCAGGAGTGCATCCATGGCCAGATTCGGGCCTTGTCGACCAGGTTCCTCGAGGGGCTGCAACCCCTGCATATATGGCGCATCAGGGTTACAGGCTGGAGCGGATTCGGAATCGGAGTGCACCTCGCTGACGTGCACGGCATCTGGATCGGGGTCTGTAGTCTGGAGTGCTACTTCCCGTTCCTCCTCCTGATTGGATGTCAGAGGGGGACGGAAACCGCTCCTTGTGGCTCTCACCATTACTCTTTTGGATAGTTCGTGGGTCGATGTTCGATCCCCACAGACGGCGCCAATGTTCTGCCTGTTGGCAGATGTGTCCAACGTAGGTTGGATGATTAATCTCGGATACGAGTGTTTCTCTCTAGATGCCTATAGATTAGGTATCTGGGAGGAACAAGGATCACTGACACTGACCTAGGCGTATGCCTTCGAGGTGTGTGTGTGTGATCTATGGTGTTTGGGATTAGAAAATGTGTACCTTACTGCTCTGCCTTACCTGCCTTTTATAGCCCGGCTCTAGGGTTTGGTGGCTGGCCGAGGTGCAATGTAGGTATTGGGCCGAGGTGCGTAATGGGCCTCAGTCTGGCCCATAACAAATATATATCAAAATAAAAAAATAAAAAAATTATTTAAAATTAATAAATATTATTTTTATTCATTAATTGACAACACATTTAAAAGTAAGTATATTAAACCATCTCAGCCCATTGAATTCAGCGTTGCTTGGTGGATTAGGAATGAGCGCGACTTAGGGCCTGGGCCGAAACAGAGGATGAGTAACCCAGATTTTGTCTGAATTGAATCTTTCGGGGTCCAGTTTCTCTCATTCTACCATATAAATGGAAGGGATTAAAGTATCTGTTGTAACTTCAGATAAGTGTATCTAATGTTCAGTTACACGACACCGTTTTGGTTGTGTTTTAAATAAAACTAATCTTCCCTGTTTTATCTCGAGGCGGTTGGCCGCAGCTCACTGCTTTCCGATGACGAAGCCACTTCTCTTTTTTTTTTTTTTTTAACGTTTATCTGGGATTGTTAGGTGATAGGTATTTACATATATATGATCATAGTTTAAGTGAAGGGGAAGGTCTGCCCAAAAAAGAAAGGAAAAGTTCAACTCGAAGCATCCTTTTCTGTTTTTGGGTTCAATTTTCGAGTAATTGCAAACTGAACAGGAATTCAATTAGCTAAGAAAGCACACCTTAATACCCAGAATGAAAGAAAATATAAAGAGTTTAAGCGGCTTTAATTTCTCAATTTATTTTAGGTGACGTTTCTTTTGTTACCGTTACAATTACTCTTGAAGACCTTGGCTAATCCTTCCAAAATGAGCACTCTGTATAGAACCTCGACATCTCAATTTTGAGAAATGGCATTCAAAAGTTGCAACCCATTTTAAGAGCCAGGGCAGAGTCTCATGAAACGCTGATATGCTTTTGTCGTCGGAGAGCAGCGAGCTGTGGCCAACCCCCTCGAGATAAAACAGAGACAAAGAAGATTGGTTTTAATTAAAAAATAACCAAAACGGTGTCGTGTAAAATGAACATCAGATACACTTATCTGAAGTTACAGCAGATACTTTAATCCCATAAATGGAAATACAATTTAAGATTTTGAGTATGAAAATATAATTTAAGATTTTGAGTTGAGATATAAGTTCAGTGATCTCCCCATCATTTACTCAACTGTCTTTAAAGCCATTGATCCATTTTTCCGCGTGTTGGGGGAACAAAGTAATAGGGAAGAAAATAAACAGGGAAATTAAATCAACAGTAATCATCCACGGAAGTTAATTTATATAAAAAGTAGGGGAAGTTTAATTTGATAAAATGATAACCGTTGATTGATGGAAATCAACGGTGATAAGATATGGTTGTAAGAGGTTATAAAATAAAAAGTTGTAACTATAACCTCCCTCAAAAAAAATATCCAAAAATCGAAACCTAAAACTTATGTATTTTTTATTATTAAAAAACAAGATATACAAAAAATAGAAAATTCAAAGTCCATCGCACAACAACCTCATTTAACTGAGAAAAAATTCTTATAAAGTGAAATTACTTTTAAATGAAGCAAAAATAGATACATTTGTTTTTAAGCCATTTCTCTCTCCCGCCATCAGTTACTTTAGTAATTGGCGAGCCACCACTATCACCGACTCTCACGTAAACCTAATCTGCCATGCTAAATGAATTTAGTGGGCTTCTAACTCTGACGTATCGTGTCCTATACTCTCCAACATTTCATGACACTCCAACACGCGTTATAAAAATTCAAAAAAAATGTTCAAAGATTGCATTGCGTTAAGCTTTTAGTTCCAACTATTAGATTCGTTGGATTACAATTACCATTTTATTAAATTTAATATAAATATTTAAGATATCTTATGTTTCTTTATAAAATTGATAAATTTTATAAGTTTAGTTTCATTTTTTTGTTAAATTATTAAATATTAAATATAATATACACTACATAAATTAAAAATATTATTTAATATCAAGACGTGTCCTAACGTGTTAAAATATAATATTTTTTAAAATTAACGTGTTAAAATATCATGTCATGTCACGTGTCAATACTACATAGGTTCAGGGAACCAAGTGTGCCTTGGCTATTCAAAAATGAAGAGAACCGCATTAAATAAAGAAAACGAAACACAGATGAATATTGAACAACATATTGGGGTAGGGTCAGGACTCAGGCCCATATTGCGAGCGAAGACATCAAACCAGCCCCAAGGAAAAGCATACAATAAGACACTATCTGCAACCTAAAGTTACAACTCATTCTTTTGCTAAGAAAATCAGCTGCTATCAAGTCTACCAAAGCCATATACACTAAAATCCCCGCTGAGAGAGAGTCCAATATACCCTCCGCTATGAGTGCACCTGAACTGTAAGGGTCATACACCGAAGCAATTCCTGTTCCAATCCCAACACCCACCGGCGTAGTTAGTGCAAAAAAACAAGCCATTATCGTCGCTGATGATGTCTTGAATTGAGCTTGCGAGATGCACCCTCCAAGTGCAAACCCTTCAAAGAATTGATGGAATGATAATGCAGCAATTAGTGGTCTTATCACACAAGGGCTTTGTGAAACTCCTAGCGACAACCCAATTATCACCGAATGTGATACAATCCCAAGCTCCAATACCTACATTGCACACGTGTATACTAAGCACAATAATAACAATGCTTTTTTTTTTTTAAAAAAAAAAAACTATAAAATAACGCATACAGTTACCTGCGAAACGACGACGTGTCGAACGTCAGTTTCTTCCCCGACATCACCTTCATTTGCGTGGGAGTGGGAGTGCCCGTGCGCGTGGCCGTGTTCCTTGATGTTAATGCTAATGCCATGACATGCGTCGTTACCGTGTGAGTGGTTGTGTCTATGGTGCGCCGCGTGTGCATGCATTCCTACTATATGCATTCCGCCACTCTCCTCTTCTCCGAACACCTTGGTATTCCTGTCGGGTTCGGATGACCCGACCCGTGCTTGCTCTTCGTTGGCCCGGTTGATCCCTTGTTTGCGCTCGTAATACTGAGTTCCGGCGAAGTCAAGGAGGAGGGTGAAGAGCGCTGCCATCATGGCGAAGAACCCCGTGAAGGGAAACTTGGACCATGGAAATGCCGGCAAGCACGGGTTGTTGAGCGCTTCCGAAGCGTCCGATAGCATGTGGACGAAGCCGGTGGCGAGAATCACCCCCGCCGCGAAAGCCTTTGCTGCAACGAATAGGTTACCGTCGGTGCTGAGGAACCGGCAGTGTTTTCCGATGAGTGGGATGGCGATTCCGGCCATGCCCGCCAACAAAATGGATGCGATCGCCACGAATTTGAGAACGAATGCGGCTGGCTCGTCTCGGCAGAGTTCTGACTCGGTGCCTCCGCAGGTTGAGTTCGTCATCGATTCGGGTAGATATTGGAAAAACGATGCTTTTTCTATTTGGGAAAAGCACCAGCCCAAAGATTTTAGAAACCCTTTAATGATAATTTATTGAGCTATGCGAGCGAATTGTAAAGATTAGAACTTGCAATCTTTTTCTCTAATTTTGAGTGTGTGGGTTTTCCATAACCTATTCCACTTTAAGAAAATTGAATTTGTTACTTTCAAATTGCATGAAATAAAAAGACATGCAGTGGACACCATTTGATTCAGAGAATTACCTGAGAAGAGATGAACTTTTTCAACGAGGTGCCAGAGCAGTGGCCAGAGATCCTGAAGAAAAAAGAAATAAAAAGGATACCGATTATATTGAAAGCAGTGCAGAATAAAGAAAAAAAAAGAACAGGGGAAAGGGAGAACGAACCTCAATAAAGAACATGGAAGTGAAACAAAATTTATGGGAAAAAGAAAAGATGGGTAGTGTTGTAGGATGAAGAGAAACTCAATTTGATAATTATAAACAAGAAAATGTGTGCAGGGCATAATCAAGTGCTGGATCGGTGTTGGCGAAAGAAAGAGGAGTGTCGTCATATTGAGGAGAGAGAGGGGACGATACGAGGATGTGGATGCTTCGGTTTGGACTTTTTGCAATGAAATGAGCGCGATAATGTCGACATTGTTTCATCACCTTTCTCTTTCTAAGATGTTTTTCGTTTTTTTATTCTCCGGAAATAACTCACATTATTAATTACTTAATTTAAGTACAACACCTTTTATTTTTAATCAACTATTGGATCTGTGCATCCAGGCATCTATTTTTTATTTTATGGTATGACCCTAATTATTCTTAGGATTTTAGGTGAGTTAGGTCTTACGAGAATCGAGCGAAGGAAGGGTTCACATGCATGTAAGATTAATCTCAAATTAAATAATATGATAATGGGAAAACATTTTCTCCTTTTAAAGGAGAAATTTGTTCTCATGTTAATAACTCATAATATAAGTGGATCCGGGAAAGTGATCATTTTTCCACGTTTGGACAAAAAATTTATCAGACTGACACGTCAACAGTAAATTTTGCCAAAATGTCACGCGGCATAATTCGCTACATAGTGTGACGAATTATGCATGCAAATAATTCGCTACACAGTGTAGCGAAATATGCCACGCCAGAACCAAAAATGTCACGTGTCAAATTTTCAGAAATTCGCTACCTAAGATAGCGAATTATGCCAAAATGTCAGAATTTGACATGTGGCATTTTTGGTTATGACGTGACATATTTCGCCACTATGTGTAGCGAATTACTTGCATGCATAATTTGCTACACTGTGTAGCGAATTATGGCGCGTGACATTTTGGCAAAATTTACTGTTGTCGTTACAGTCTGGTAATTTTTTTGTCAAAATGTGGCACTTTGGTCACTCTCCCAGTGAGTCCCACCTTAAAACTTTTTCTCTCTCCACTATTTTGTGGGCCCCACTTGTGTTATGAGTCACTAACCTGAGAAAAAATTTCTCCTATAAGAACGCAAGTGAAAGGGTTAATGAGCTACAAAGCTAGGTTGGTGGCGAAAGGATATCGTCAAAGACAAGGAGTTGACTATGATGAAACTTTCTCACCAGTTGTCATGATCAAATCTATGATAATTATTCAACTCTAATTCTAAAAGTTATTTTCAATAGGCTCTGTTTAATTTCCGTTTTGCAGAATACCTTTTAATTAAAAAAAATTAAAAACTTATTTGGTATCAGTTTTCTGTTTGATTTCTAGTTTGTTTTTCAAGAAATTTTTTTATTATAAAAGAATTTAACATTCTCTTTAATTAAACTTTTCCCTAAAACGACACGGTCAACAGGTTATGTATTTAGAAATTTTACGAAATGAGATACACACATCAAAACTCTTGGATTGAAAAAGAAAAGTTTCACACATTTAGGGTTATTTGAAGCACCTCTGATAAAGAAGATAGAATAGTATAATTTATCATATTTTATTTTTATCTCTTGTTTGGTGGATCAATAGGATATGATTAATTTATCCTATTATATCAATTTATCCTATCCAATACATGATTTCTTATCCTATGGAGGAAGCTGGGTTAGGATTCAATAGGTAGGATACCAATATTGGATACCCAATATATTCTCACACTACCCAATATATTTTGTATTTATTGCATTATATTTTATTTTTTCTTTCTCTTTCTACCCAATCTTATCATATTGCTAATCAGATGCTCATCAAACACAGGATATGATATCGACTTATCAGCCAATGGCGGATCCAGGAATTTGAAGAAGGGGCCACTCAAGTTCGGGTACATATATTTTAATAACAAAAGTATATTACAATAAAAAGAATTACAATGTCATTCTTCTAGGCCGTATTTTTTGAAATTCCATCATAATTGCCTCATTATCAATGCTATCAAATACATCTTTTTCAATATATGGCACTAAACAATCATTCAACCATTCATCCCCCATCCGATTACGAAGTGCAGTCTTGATGTATTTTATAGCTAAAATGCTCTTTCCACAGATGCAGTTGCCACGGGCAAAGTTAATGCTAACTTTACAAGTAAATAAACTAAAGGATACACAATATGTTTTTTCTTTTCAACCATCCTCTTGGCAAGATCAGCTATTCCTTGCAAATTCAAAAAATCAGGATCACTTTGCATATCAAAAATATACGTGTCGAGCTGATATTCAAGCATGACAAAATCATTCACATCAAAATCCGAAGGATAAAAGCCAGCAAATTCACACAACTTATTCTTGTCAAATGCCGAGAAAGAGTTGCATAGATTTAAACATGCCATGCATTCCAGCAAATTTGAACTAACTTCACTAAAACGATCATTCAACTCTTGAAGTTGAGTATCTATCATTGCATAAAATATGTCGACCTTAAAGTGATGCAGATGAGTAACTGGTCCTCTACGTTTTGTTCCCCCTTGTAATGCAAGTACACTTTCCATATCAGGGATATCTATATCATGTTTTATACAAAAATCAGAAGTTTTCTTAAATAGATTATCCCACCCATTATCCCTCATCTTCTGTAATAACACCTTTGAAACTTTTACAAGAGTCATAGCATTTACAATATCTTAATCTTTTCTTTGAAGTGCTTGTGACAACTCATTTGTTATTGCCAAGACCTTGATCATTAGGTTCAAAAGTAATACAAACTCAAAATTTTGCATACGCATCATAAGGCCAGAGGCTTCAGACCTTTTTGCATGCATAAGAGTTGTATCGTCTTTTATAATTTCTAGCACATCAAGCACAGGGTCAAACAATGTATACAGACTTACCAATGATCGGTAATGTGAGCTCCAACGTGTGTCCCGTGGTCGTGACAAACTCATTTCTTGATTCAAGCCTCTCCCTAATTGAACATCATCGCTTGCAATACTTTTGACTATCTCATGAAATTATTTTTCTCTCAGAATATCTGCTCTTTTGCAAGAAGCACCAACTGCATTACACAACAACGGTATAAAATTAAAGAAGTCAGTCAAAGCGTAAACCTTTTTAGCACAAGCTACTAGAGCTAACTGAAGTTGATGTGCAAAGCAGTGAACATAATAAGCAGAATTATTTTCAACTAAAATCAAGCTTTTCAGACCACTGAATTGACCACTCATATTGCTTGCGCCATCGTAACCTTGACCACGAATCTTTGTCAAGCTCAAACCATTTTTGGCAAAAATTATCTCAATCGTGTCTTTAAGTGAACTAGCTGTAGTATCTGAAACATGAACAAGACCAAGAAAATGCTCAATAATGTCACGTTGCATTTCACATATCTTAAAACAATGACCATCTGTTCTTTAATTGATATATCACGAGCTTCATCAACTAGTATAGAGAAGAAATTATCTCCAATATCTGAAATAATAGCTCTGGTAACTAAACTAGCAGCAACATTAGTAATATCTTTCTGAATTGACGGAGCTATCATTTTGAGATTCTCTGGGGCATTATTCAAAGATACATTATTTACCTCCTCATTGCTTTCACAAAGGAATTTTACAAGCTCCACAAAATTTCCCTGATTCATTGAAGCATCTGTCTCATTATGTCCCCGAAAAGCCAAGCCTTGTCGTATGAGATATCGAATACATCGAATAGAACCATTCAGACGAGTACGATAATCCTGTTTGGCTTTTTCAGAAATGCCAGACACAACAATGTTAATATGTTGATTTAGATTCATCAAATCTTTGGCAGCACTGAAGCATAACTTATGAATGCTTCCAACTTTCTCAATATGTTTAAAAATCCGTTGTTTCTCGTTCCAATTGCTAAATCCTTCTCCTGCAAATGAATCATGACCACCCCTTCCATCACCATGCTCACATTTAAATAGATAACAATACAAGCAAAATACAGCATCTTTTGATTCACTATACTCCAACCAAGTGCCAAACTCATTGTACCATTGAGGATTAAATCTACGCATTTTACCCCCAATTAAGGACTGAGGAAATGTGTCAAGTTTTGGTTGACAAGGACCATTCGTTAGATAAATTCTTCGAATCATTTCCCTTTCTTGAGCACTATTCGCAAATCTCATAATAGGAAGTCTTTTACCCGGATCAGGAACATACAAATCCGGAGGACCTTCTACTGTTGTTTTGTTCTGACTTGAGGGAGTAGCACACTCATTTTGTTTATCTTGAAAAAAATCAATAGATGCAGATTCAGATCGAGTACGTTTAGTACTACCACTACTTGACTTTGTAAAAAAAGAACCTACATACCTTTCCATCCTAAAAAATGACAAATGACAAAAATGAATCAATAAATAAAAAAGAGCAATCGACACTCATATGAATCAGTAAAGTATTATAGTAAATTTAGCTTTATTTTTTTTACACCAAAATATTATTTGTGCAAGCAATCATGTGCTGACTATAATATTATTTATGCAAACAATCATGTGGAGCATTTCCACTATAATATTATTTCACTACCAGGATAGCTATATGCCAACAAACAAAAATTCTTTTTTATTAAAAAAATTAAAACTTTATTATGCTATATGACTAATAAGCAGTGACGGAAGACATTTAGAAACTCGGTTCTCGGTTCAGTACCTCGACAAGCAAATATTAAAATTTGGAATTTTTTATTCCCCAACTTGGCGGACAAACATTTAGTGAAGGTGCAAGTTATTGGTGTCAACAATGCATAATTTTTAGAAGATTAACCATGAAATAGGAAATGGATATTTACAGAGATGGAGAATTCTTACTTTCAGTCAAGAAGCGCAGTCGAAGACACAAATGGATAGTGAACTACCAGCTCTAGATCTGAAATTGATATCCTTCTTTATAGTTAAAATACAAGTCATATTTTTGCTATTGGCACTTTGGCAGAGGCGCAGGAGACCTGTTTGGGTTTGGATAGAGGTGGCAATATGGGTTGAGCCCGGCGGGTCAACCCGCCAACCCGCCAAAACGGGGCGGGTTGGGTTGAGGTTTTCAACCCACCAACCCACCTCAACCCGCCCCGCCTAGAAGTGGGTCAAAACGGGTTCAACCCGCCGGGTTATAATTTTTTATTTATTTTTTTTATTTTTTTTTACAATTAGGTAGTATTTTATTATTCATTAATTTTTTGTGATATCCAATTTTTTTTTATCTTAGTACTTCTTAGAAAAATTAAAGAATAATAATTTTATTCATGACAAATGTTATCTATATATAAGTTCCTAAATAATGTTTGACAAATATTAGTATACATTTAAGATTGAGACTAAAAAAATGTAGAGAAGTGTGAAATAAAATAAAATAATATTAGAAAAATTCATAAAATATAATTTATTTTTTGAATTTTAATTAATTTTTTTTTAATTGGCGGGTTGGTGGGTTGACCCGCCAACCCACCATAAAACGGGGTGGGTTCATTTTTCCAACCCATATTTTTTGGCGGGTCAACCCGCCCCGCCCCGTTTTTGGCGGGTTGGGGGCGGGGCGATGCGGGTCAACCCAAATTGCCACCTCTAGGTTTGGATTTAGTCTGATAGAGGTGGGTAGGTCAGTCATGGGTGGAGGAGAAAAAAGAAAAATAAAATAGAAAAAATTTTAAATTTTAAATGAGGGGTATTTTAGTACTTTCACATCAAAATTTAAGGGGGGCACGTGCCCCCTTCTCATTGCCTTGCATCTGCCTCTGTTATCAGCCCCATATCATATTCTACCATTATCTTATCCTATCCACCAAATGAGCCCTTAAAGTTCATATGACAACATCGGAGGCGGAATTAGGGTGGGCTAGGGTGGCGGGCCCCAACAAAAAAAGTTGACGGAAAAAAATTATATATATAAAAAGAGTGCGTAATGGTTATTACCCTAATGAGATTATATGCAGAATTCATTGCAGAGTTTTAAAATAGTTTTAATTAAAAAAATGTGGGGCTGAGATGATGCTAAATTGTTACATATTGTGGTAAGTTATTTGCAGTTGCAGTTTAAGGGATGGGCTATGAGTGAGACCTTATTTATTAGGGATTGTGATGTTGGTGAGAGTTGCACATGAAAGCTAATAAGGTATTGGTTCATACTTTATCAACCAACTCTCACTTTTCGTTTTGTTTTTTCTTCTATATCTTTCACTTTTCAATAAAACAAAATATATTGAATGAAGGCAATATAATAAAGGTTAGAGTTTTTTTTTTCCTTTTTTTTATATTCTTCTATTTTTTAATGCATTTAATACTTTTTTTTTAAAATGTATTGTATCTCAGTCAAAAACTTGACCGTTCAGTCCAAAATATCTTCTCCCATTATAATATAAAATAGCGATTAAATCATTGCTACTTTCACTTATCATGTCAAATTGCAAATAGAAGAAATAAGAAGATGCCAAAGGTTTTTAGAAGAAAAAAAAGGGACGAAGATTTTTAGAAATGGAATGTAGAAAAAGCATGTTGGGTGGGTTGGGTATTTATAACATATAATTCGCTATAACATATAACGAACTTCACCACGTGTCAAACACTCATAGTTCGCTCCATCCCTAGCAAACTTGTAATGAGCTGCCACGTGTGTCCTTTTGACACCTAGTTCGCTGGCCCACAGCGAACTAGGTGAGATGCTGACAGATGGCATACTTTTGACACCTAATTCGCTGTCCTATGTAGCGAACTTCTCTGTGCATACCATATATCCTGGCAAATGGTCAGAGCAGATTGGCATTAATTACCGTTCAGTTCGCTACTAGAAATAGCGAACTAGGTGGCCACTAGAAAGACGCCACATCAACAAACGTAGTTCGTTACCTGATATAGCGAATTTGCACACATGACATTTTGGCGAATTTTACTATTCGTGTGACATGGTGGTAAAAATTTGACCAATGTGTGATACATTGGTCATTGTTCCATCCATTAAAGTGTTATTCGTTAGTCATTTTTATTTTAGTGCTTCCCACTTAAAATCTTTATTATTCTTCTAAAATATCCCATTAATAGGTCCCACTAATGGGACTCGCTCACTTTTATGTGAGGGTTGTAGAGTAATTTTTTTGTAACAAAAACAAAAAAATTAAACCCATAAAATTAACCCTTTACCCCTCCAACCTACCTAAGATTGTTGCCACCAACCACCAATCAACACTGTCATCATCGCTTCTCCACCACCAGTCCATCGCGAGTCACCACCATCGCCATCGATCCCTGTTCCCATAATATATGTGCTTAAAAAATGTTAACTTTTACCTAAAAAAAGCAAATCTTGAACTTTATCCCAAATATTGTTAGGGGGTTTCGTTTGTCCTTTAATAGGACTTTATAAAGTCTGAGACACAATATTTCACGGGACTCATAATTTATGAAAAAAAGAAAAAGGTAAAGAAAAAAATAAGCACGCAAAATGAATCTGTACGACATGACATGGTAACTTTTCCTACAACATAACTCTTATAAAACCTATATTGTTATGTATATAAAAGTTAATAATTAATTTAAATTTTATTTGATAAAAATATTTTTTTTATTATTTTGAGAAATTTTATATTTTATTTGAAATATGATGTTTATATATATATTTTTAAAAGGATCGAATCTAAAATTAAGTCGAAAGAAAAAGAGTTTAAAAAATAATTTAAATAAGTTTTATGAAAGTATATCATATATAATATTTTTGTCTATTAATATAGGAGATTACTAATGTCATGTAACATGGATCCCATTTTCCTGCATAGACAACATCCATGGATCCCATTGGGTTTAAAAAAAATATCAAAAATCAAAATATTTGAGACACATTTTGGATCTATCTATAACATGATGGAATACATTTCCTATAACGTAACAATTACAAATCCCATTAATATATTGTCTTCAAAAAGAAGATAAGACAAAATAACACATGATAGATTATGCGTTGATCACGCTTTTATCCTTTCATAATTTTATCCAACTTCTTTATCATATCTATTATCATTACTTTCTCCGGGCAATCGAAACTTATAGGAGAATAAAAGTTCACTCTCTTTTTTCATCCTTGCTTTTTTGCTTTTGCTGTTATTTCAAGCATATTATTATCTGAATCTATTATTCACATATAAATTATAAAACATTACTGAACTGGTAATTAAAATTATATATATATATATATATATATATATATATATATATATATATAGGGTTTTCGTTTTTTCTTTTAACATGACACAACAAAGTTTCCTACACACACAATATTTTGTGGGCCCACACTTTTTAAAACAAAAAAATTAAAATTAAAAAATTAAAGCACGTAAAATGAATCTTTATAACATTACATAATCAATTTTCCTACAACATAAGTCTTATAAAACCCATATATATATATATATATATATATATAGGGTTTTTGTTTTGTACTTTAACATGACACAATAAAGTTTCCTACACACACAATATTTTGTGGGCCCCATAATTTTTAAAGCAAAAAAATAAATAAAAATTAAGGCACGCAAAACGAATCTCTATAACATTACACAATCACTTTTCCTACAACATAACTCTTATAAAACCCATATATATATAGGGACATGATCATCTTACACTGGTGTAAGAATTATAAGTCTTACATCAAATCTTAACAATTAATTCTCTGCATCTAACGGTTGAGATTTATTAGGTCTCACTTATTAATTAATTTTTAATTCCTAATAAATCTCAACCACTGGATGCACGAAAATCAACGGTTAAGATTTGGTGTAAGATTTTTTTTCTTACACTGGTGTAAGTTGATCATATCCCATATATATATAGGGACAAATTGTTCTTACACCGAGTATAAGAGTAAAAAATTTTACACTAGATTTTAACTGTTGATTTGGTTTGATCTTACGGCTCATTTATCTAATAAATCAGAATCGTTAGATATAAATAAGATCAACGAACAAGATTAAGAGTAAAATTTATATTGGTGTAAAATTATCTTTACCCATATGTATATACAGAAAGAGTCTTTTAATCTATTATTTGTTGTGTTATCAATCGTAATTATGATTCTCAGAATAAATATATGACATGTTATCAAACATATTTTTTTTCATAACTATTCAAAGACACATGAATAAAAAGGAATTATTTTAGATAAATAAAAAGGAATTATTTTAGATTATAAAAAAAGAATTATTTCTTTTCAAAAAGAACATAATAATTGTCATGTACGCTCATTATCTATTCATGGGCCATAAAATCAAATCCATCGGGTAGGATTGTCATTATGCCATTATTGTTTTTGTATGGGGCTATGGGCCTAATGTTTCGTATTATGTGAACCCATTTCGGGCCCAGAATGATCTTAATTTGGTAAATGGTATTTGGAGAAGCTGAGAGAATAACTGAGGTGGGGGCAACATCAATACAAACAAGATTGTTAAGCACAGCGCAGACGAAAAAATAAAATAAAAAATCAAACAGGATCGTATGGGTGAAACCAAATGACTATTATTGGGTTCAATGACTGTTGGAAACGTACGAGTGGACAACCAAGAAACCCCAAGGTTATGGGAGGTAAGTAAAAGCACTTAGAAAGAAATCATCAAAAATGACAAAAAAATAAAAATAAAATGAAAGAAAGAATTTATCAACCAACTAATAAGAAAAGGATACGCAGCAATAAGATACACGAGCAAGAACGATTGAAATAAGATAAATTGCGTTTGAATATACATTTCAGAAAACTACTTATATCAGTAGAAAAATATGTGTGTGGCGCTTGGTATGGTGTGCCCACTCCATCAAAGTGGAGGCTACTTTGGAGTTTATCGTGTATTTGTATAAGTTTATTTTTAAAAAATATAAACATTTTTTCCTAAATATCCTTTTAATTTACATTCTGTCTCACTATTACCTTCTCCCGCAAATGGCAAAAATCTCCGGAAAAAATGGTGAAAGTATTTCTCCGATAACCGATGATAAGATAAAGTTATCTTTAGTGAATTCATGAAATATTGTTTTGGGTTATAAAATTTAAAATTTAAAATAATAAAGACTAATATAACACTAAAATATATTAGAATTATAAAAACAAATTGATTTTCATCCCCAAAACAACATGATTCACCATAGATAACTCATTTCTTTTGACCAGAGAAATCTTTTACCCAAAAAAGCATACTCGATTACTGACGAAAAATTAACGTCAAATAAACAATGGAAAATAATGACATTTTACTATACTTTTTTTTCCAATGGATATATTTTTACTAAAAAATAATATATATATATATATATATATATATATATATATATATAGGGGTAAACATTTCTCAAGCAGTTTGAGATAAGTTTATCTCCAGCTAGCCCCAAAACTAAGTCGTTTTGATTAATGAATGTTGTTTATGTAATTTTAGGTGAATTAATGAAGGATATTTCAGTAAAATGTATATGATATAAAAATAAATAAAATTACAAATACACCCTTCATTAATTCACCTTAAATTACATAAACACCCTTCATTAATCAAAACGACGTAGTTTTGGGGCTAGCTTGAGAAATGTTTTTCCCATATATATATATATATATATATATATATATATATATATATATATATATATATATACATACATATATATATATATATAGGAAAAGTATTTATACAAC
>JAVKPL010002274.1:0-17899 GCA_032173675.1 Gastrolobium villosum
CTAAAGGAACACCATGACAAGATGTTACATGATGCTTAGCAAAAGGATCAATCATTCCCCCCTGCAAAAAGGATAGAAACAAGCAAACAAACAAAAGCATAAAACAGTGCGGGAAAGATAACCAGATGGACACTTCATAAGGACAAATCAAGATAGAAATTTATTGATAAAAGAATATTACCCTTCCTTTGGCAGCTTCTTCCCGAACATGGCGCCATAGCCGATAACCGATTGGAGCCTATCAAATCACAGAATAATCTAAGGATTGCTAAACCTATCAAATCTATGCTCCTATATTTTAAATATATTACAGCATTAAGCAAACAAATAAAATGATAGTGTTGATATATTATATATACCCAATATGGATAATGTAGCAAAGAATTCAAGTATTTAAGGGAGATGACATTTAAGGGTCTGGTCCTAAAACAGAAATAAAGAATGCAGAACGCTGAGATTTAAATTTCTTTTCAAAGGTTTGGTTGTGAAAGATATTAACCTGTTTTTCAAGATAATGCAGGGACACTGAATGTTAGGGCATCAATATTATATGAATATTCTTGACAAGTTGAGTATGACTAATAATTAATTAAGTCCTTAAATAAAATATTCCAGATCAGAGACCAATTGGAACAAGTTCATTACATACACGATTAAGGATTGTGCTGCAATTATCATGTCATCAAATCATAGGACTTAAATGTTCTTCTTATAACAAGTAAACTGTGAAAAGGAAAAGAACAAAAAAAAAATTGATCTCACGAGTAGGTTTACCAGATGAATCATCTCTTTTAAAGACAAGGTGAATTCTAATGGAGCACTTCCTTCATTGTTTAATTTTCGCTGCCAGGTAAGTCCTGCAGGTTTCCCGGGGTCAACCTTAATCAAGCATAAAAGTAGATGTTAGAATTAGGCATAAAAAAAAGGATGTTAGATGTTGAATCTCTATTAAGGGCTTAAAATATAAAATTAGAGAATCAGTGAACTAGTTGGATCTTTAAAAAGTATTATATTCTTCAGATAGGATAGGATATAATCCACCTATTTAAATGCTTCAAGTTCTAGGATGAAAAACTTAGCTTCCACATCCAAAAGTAATATCAATTTCACTCTCAGTAGGAGTGGCATATTGATTATATATTTCCCTCCCTCCCATAGGAACAAAGTATCCGTTTCTTTCTCTACAGATCCTCGAGATTAACATACACAACAGAGCTAGTCTGTTACAGCTATGATTATCTCTTGAACTGTGAAAGCCTCCAAAGAATATCCTGCTGATGCTTTGTGTCATACTTCTTGAACTCACAAATAACCTGCTGATGCTTCCACTGGTGATGTTGGTTCTCCTTATTTCCAAGTCTGTGGCTGATTGTTTTAACAAAGGAGTTTACGATCAGATTGTGCAAATGAAGGGGCTACCTTATATGGAAGCACATGCAGAACCATACATGAGGCAATTAATTGCAAGTGATGTTGTTTCTGGTCCATTGGTTACATTTGCTGGGGTTGAAAAAGTGGGGAATATTGTCCATGCTTTAAAGGTCACGGGACATAATGGGTTTCCTGTAATTGATGAGCCTCCTTTCTCAGATGCTTCTGAATTGTGTGGGTTGGTTTTGAGGTCTCATCTGCTTGTACTCCTTAAACACAGGACATTTACAAAGGAGAGAGGGATGACTGGATCCTCCATTATGAGAAACTTCAAGGCACATGATTTTGCAAAGCCAGGTTCAGGCAAGGGGATCAAGCTGGAGGATATAGACATTTCTGAGAACGAGATGGAAATGTATGTTGATATCCATCCAATTACTAATACGTCACCATATACAGTTGTGGAAACAATGTCTCTAGCTAAAGCTGCTCTTCTTTTCCGGGAGGTTGGCCTCAGGCACTTGTTGGTGGTGCCAAAGACACCGGGAGTAAGACTTTCTCTCCCTCTCTGTATCTATGTATATATGTATGTATGTATGTTTTGTGTGTAGTGTGAGCTGAACATGATGGATGCTATTCGTGTCTGTTATACTAGCTTTTCTCATTAATTGTTATTTTTCAATAATGCCTTAGAGTAACTTTTCTATTTACTTATTATTGTACAGAGACCTCCAATTGTCGGGCTCTTGACAAGACATGATTTCATGCCTGAGCATGTCTTGGGACTTTACCCTCACTTCCACTCCCATAAGTAGAGAAATCATTATCAAGCGGATTTTTTTGGTGACATCAAACCTCACCAGCTATAAAGCCCCATGGAGTTCCTTTTATTAGTAGAAGATTAATCAAGATCTTTACCGCAATCACCTTGTTGTTATAGAGCACAATACCTAGATGAGCTTACGTGTGTTTTCATTCCTTTTCTCTCTTGGAACTTGTATTTCGTCTCATATCGTTTCTCGTTATCTCTTGTAAGTTAGAAGATTGCAGAATTCGAATCTTTCAGTAGGGAAAAAAAAATTAAAAGTTTTGCATATAAAGATGGGAATGTTATATTTACAAATTGTTTGTTTATAAATTTTACCGGTCATACATTAATCAAGAGTGTCATTCTTAGTGTAATTTGTAAAAAAAATTGTAAACGATTCTTCCTCTTCATAAATATATAAATAATGCTACAAACACTTATACACTATTTACTTCACATTTGTACAGTTTTCAGCGGTTTATAATAAAGAACCAATTCATCACAAAATTTTAAATGTTGGATGAATACCTTTTTAATGATTTATAGTATTAGTATTCTCTAACACACCTTTTATGTAAAAATTCTTTGGGCTTGAAACGTGGATGTTGCATACGCCTAATTTTATTTTATTTTTGTTTTAAATTATGCTTATTTAATTCCACAAGTGAGGGGAGGTGAGGATCGAACTCATGATCTTATAGTCATTTTCTGATATCATATAAAGAACCAATTCAACATAAAACCTTAAAAGTGTTGGGTAAAGGTATTTTTAATGATATATTTTTTTTCTAACATATAACTCTTAAAAAAATAGGGTTCAATGAGTATAATGTTGCATGATTTAAGAAAATTTTCCTACACTCACAATAAAGAAGAGAGAGAAAGTGAAATAATGAAAGAGAAAAAAAACATGTGGACCCCATATATTAGTTGTGTGGTGTGTAGGAAAGTTTTCTTGAGTCATGTAACATTATACTCATAAACCCAAAAAAAATATAGAGAAAACTTCAAAAAAGTTCATATAAGTTTCTTCTAAAACATTTATCCCATTCTCAAAATTTTAAATCATTTATATCTTTTGGATCCGGGTCTGAATAAGGTGGCTGCTAGGAGAAATACAGGATGATGCTTGTTCCTGGCTTTCTGCTAGTGTTTGATGTTTTGTTTTCTGCTATTTCTTGTTCTGTTTTTTTCATTCCTTCTTGTTTGCTGTTCTTTTGTTTTGTGGGGGCATTGCCCCTTTCTGTAACCAAAAAAAAAAAGTTTCTTTATAACTTACCCGTTAAGTTAGAGGGGTAAGTGATAAAAAAAATTTAAGCTAGGAGTAAATGATTCAAATTTCAGAGGGGTAAGTGATTCCGATAAAATTTACAGTTTTTTTTTTTTTTTTTTTTGAAAGTTTTCCAAAAATGTAATATAAACTTTTCCATGAAACTTGAAATCAATTTTTTTCTCTCAAGGTTTTACCTTTGTAACGGATATAAATATGTGAATGCCTCCAAAAGAGGTCACACAATTTTTCTAAAAGAAATCATAATTCATAATATACCATTACTTAAATTTGACATCACAATAAAAGTATGAACAATCATATCATTATAGTAAATCTTGAAAATATAAGTTATACAAATTTCTATCGTATGAAATTTACCATGATAATTTAAATATAAATTAAAGACACAACATATCAATATAATGAATGTGCAAAAATATAAATAAACATTTAAGTATATACATATATGATATTTATCATATTTATAGCATTATATATATATATATATATATATATATATATATATATATCCATGCATAAATATATAATTATAATATGCAACAATATAAATTGCAGATAAGTAAATTACGACGGTTATTATTTTAACAAATCAAACTCATTAATTAATTATTAATTCATAATAAATGATAACGGTTGATTTTCGTCAATCAACGGTTATTATTTCCACAAATCAAAATCATTAATTAATTATTAATTCACAATAAATAATAACCGTTGATGGACGGAAATTAATAGTTAATATATGATAGTAACATTGATAGTAACATTATTTGTTAGTAAAAATATTCTATTCCTATATCAAAATAACATTGTTATGAGATTTATATTTTGAAAAAAAGAAAGAAAGAAGTTATCATCATCCGTAGCATTCATTTTCATAATTTCTTATATTATCATGCTTCTTCTCTCTCAATTTTTTTTTCTCCCATTCTCCTTTAACAGAGTTTTCTCTAACATTTCTCAAGATCCTTCACTCATTGATTTCTCTAAATTTTGAAGCAATGACCAATGGTTCTCTTAGCATCTATTTACGGGAAAAGTTTTATCATGCAAATGATAAAAGTAATCATAAAATATTATTAACACAACAATTATTCACAAACTTCTCCATGCGAGTTTCTTGAAGTTTTGTTTTTAGATTCAACAACTTCACATGATTTTTGCATTATATGTTCGAAGGGACTCTAAACGTGATCATTAAAAGATAATTGAAAGAAACATAAAATAATACACTTGAATGCAATAATTCATCACCAATTATTATTATTGAAAACTAAGGGGGCGTTTGGTTGAGGAGAAATTTTTTGAATACTAGGAAAATGTAATTGATAGGAAAATGGTTGGAAAGTGAGTTTGGTAAGAAAATGTAAAAAAAGTTGTTTGGTAGGCCAAAATAATACTGGGAAAATTGAGTGAAATTCCTGAATGTGTGTTTGGTTGAAAATAAAATATTGATGGGAAAATTTATTAAAATTACAAAATAACCCTTTTAGAAATAACCCTTTATGAGATTGGTTTTAGGGTTTTATGTTTATCATGTAACATAACACAACTTCATTTTCCTACACACACATTAAAGAGGTGGGGTCCACATATTTTTCTTTCTCTTTCATCATTCCACTTTCTCTCTCCCTTTTTGTTGTGAGTGTTGGAAACAAAAGTTCAATTATGTAACATAACATTAATAAAACCCTTGGTTTTAATGTTATCAAATACAGAATAATATCATCTAATATGATATTATACAAAACACAATATAATATTAAAATTTCATTAAAACTTATAATATCGAACGTTATCTTTTAATTAATTATTAATTCACAATTGCATGGTGCATAGGGAAAGCCATAGGGAACGAACAGGGAAACAGACCCAGTGACCCCTCTTTCAAAACCGTAATCAGAAAAATCTTCACTCTTCTCTGTTTTCTTTCTTCAGCTTCGAAAACCGTAAACTTCAAGTGGTTGTTACGGTTACCAATAATGGGGGAACGAGAAAGAAGAGCGAGGGTTCAGGAAGCGACGATGTCGAAGAAGGTTCGATGAAGAAAGCAATAATGAAGAAAAAGAACAAGGAGGAGTTGCTTCCTTCGATGATCAAAAACAAGGAAAATAGATCAGAGGTTCATGCCAAGGCCAAGCATTAGAAGAAGCTCGAGGGGTAATATAGTCACCGATTATACCACTTTTTGAACTTCTCCAGATTCTAGGACAAATACCACCTTTCAGGAAGCAATCCTCAACAGTACTTTTCAGACAAATCACTTGCAATTATCGATAGATAGGCAACAAGGAAAGATGGGTAAAATTTATGAAAACTGTGAACCAAACGTGGAGTAATGAAAACGCAAGAATCACTTCCCCAGAAAACTTCAACAAACTCCTAAAACAAACACCCCCTATGGGAGTTACAAAGAAAGGGGTAGTTTTGTCCTAAATTTACTAACTATGTTAAATTGTTAAAAGATTAATGTATAAGGGGATTAATTGTTTGAATTAAATGTTGAGGGTGGTTTCATAAAACAACACCTAAGCATAAGCTGGTTTCATATAAGAGTTTATTGTTTGTTATATTATAGTAGGATATAAATTTATCTCCTACATATATAAAATGGTGTGGGTGAGAGAAAAAGAAAAAGTATTGACTCCACAAATTTTTATGTATGTAAGATATAAAATTTATTAAATAGTTAAAGAGAAATATAGTCAAAGAGAAATAAAAATATTTCATTCATGTAAAAAAAACTCAGTAAATGAATACGTAAACAGACCGTGCATTTTTTGTTTTTTATTTTGGTAGACAGCAGACCGTGCATTTACTTAATGGGTTAGTCAATTTACCTCGCAAGTAAAATGCGGTGATCCAAATTGGCTTCTGTTATTTTTAAGTTGATAATTTTAAAACTCATTTTGAATAAATCAAGAAATTTAATGGACTGATTCAATATATTTGGTTCGTGAGTCCTAAGTAGGATACCATTTTCTTTATTTACCAAAAAAAAAAGATACCCTTTTTTTTACTTTTTTGGACAGAAGAATGTTTCCCCGCCAAGCTGGAGTTTGTTTCATGTACATTGGAACATAGGTGCCTAAACTGCGATTGTGGCTCGTGACTAATGTAATCATAGCCTTTAATTGCAAGCACAGATCCCTAGTTTAACAAACTCTGATGTTATCATAAAATAGGAAAAATATTAATCATTTTAAATGACATAACTTATATCCTTTTATAACGGTAATATAACGGACGAAATATAATATAACGGTAATGTAACGGTGATGGAATGGAACCGTTGTGTAACGGTAATTGTAACGTTAATTGTAATAATGTTTTCTTTTGTAACAGTAATTGAAACATTAATTGTAATAGTGTTTTCTTTTGTAACGTCCATCCTTCATGGTTATAAGTAGGTGTGTGGTGTTAAGAAATAATATCAAAAAATTATTGGAAATTCTCTTCTCTCTCGTGACTCTTTCTCTCTCAATTCCCTCTTCTCCTCCTCTTATCCTTTCTGCAATCTTCTTCTTCTGTAGCATCTGCTACACAAAACCTCTTCACAATTTCACGTTCCCTTCCCCTTTCTTGAAGTAGGGAACCCAGAGAAGCATCAATTTCACTAGCCCTTACGGCGCCAGAGTTCCTAGCTACGGTGATCAGCGTTGTTCCGGGTCAAAGACTGAGGAATCAATGGCGATTGAGGATGATTTCATGGAGATTGAGGATGACTTCATGGAGATTGAGGATGGTTTCATGGAGATCGGGGATGATTTCATGGAGATTGATGATGATTTGATGGAGATTGATGATGATTTCACGGTGATTGAGGATGATTTCATGGAGATTGAGGATGGTTTCATGGAGATCGGGGATGATTTCATGGAGATTGATGATGATTTGATGGAGATTGATGATGATTTGATGATGATTTCACGGTGATTGAGGATGATTTCATGGAGATTCAATATACATAATTGCTTGTTCTCTGTAACGCCTGGCAACTTGCAAGGATTAACGACTGTCCCCACACACTAACACGAGACTTTTCAGCGTGCTTTGTCCTCACTCGCACACTTCCCGGGAAAACTTCCCAGGAGGTCACCCATCCCAGAATTGCTCCAAGTCAAGCACGCTTAACTGTGGAGTTCTTCCGATCCGGGCTACCGAAAAGTAGATGCATCTTGTTAGTATAGGTAGTACCAATTAATTCTTATAAGCCATTCTCAACTGTACTGTCCCATACCAGCACAGTCTCTGGAATCCCTCTCTTTCCGGTGTTATTCGATTCATTCATGTACCCCCGTCGCTGGAAGCCTGCCAGGAGCCGCTCCTTGTCCGTGCCCTTGCGCACCGGCGATCACTCCCCGCCCTCGTCAGCGCCCGGGATGTTACATGCCCACCAGCTTCCGCCTGGTTCGTCCTCGAACCACACCGTACTGGATGAGAGGCCCTGCTCTGATACCACTTGTAACGCCTGGCAACTTGCAAGGATTAACGACTGTCCCCACACACTAACACGAGACTTTTCAGCGTGCTTTGTCCTCACTCGCACACTTCCCGGGAAAACTTCCCAGGAGGTCACCCATCCCAGAATTGCTCCAAGTCAAGCACGCTTAACTGTGGAGTTCTTCCGATCCGGGCTACCGAAAAGTAGATGCATCTTGTTAGTATAGGTAGTACCAATTAATTCTTATAAGCCATTCCCAACTGTACTGTCCCATACCAGCACAGTCTCTGGAATCCCTCTCTTTCCGGTGTTATTCGATTCATTCATGTACCCCCGTCGCTGGAAGCCTGCCAGGAGCCGCTCCTTGTCCGTGCCCTTGCGCACCGGCGATCACTCCCCGCCCTCGTCAGCGCCCGGGATGTTACATTCTCCTTTGTAGCGAGAGCATTTGGTTGCTGCCATTTTTTTTTTGTTGGATAAATGTAATTTTTTTTTTCTATTCTAATCCTTCTCGGTGAAGCACAAGTGCACATCGTCCCAATTTTTGTATTATTATCTAAATTATAGTAATTTATAAATTTGTCATTTATATTTTTGCACGTTATATATATATATATATATATATATATATATATATATATATATATATATATATATATGAACTCACAAATAGGTGGAACTCACACCTTTTTTTTGTCAACTCTCTCTCCTCCTTTATCTATCTTTCTCTCTCTCTTAAACTGACACAACTTTACATCTTTTAAATGACACACATTTTACCCCATAAAATAACACTAATTGTCTTATTGGCTAACTTAGGGACGTTTGGTATAGGAGAAATTTTTTTTAATCAGGTAAATATAGATAGTGGGAAAATGGTTGTAAACTAAAATTAGTGGAAAAATTTTAAAAAAATTATTTGGTAGACCAAAATATTACCAGGAAAATTGATGGAGGTAAAATATAAATGGGAAAATGGGTTTCAATTACAAAATTAACCCTTTTTATTTTTTGAATCTGATCAACTCTTGCCCAAAATGACAGTTTGTAAAAGGAACTTAATTGATGTCATTGTTTCAACAATTATTATTGTTATCCAAATGGTTTTCTTGAACCCAAAATATGAACTCAACTTTTACTTTTCCCATCAAACCCCAAAATACGACCCTCAAAATGGTTGCGAAATAAGAAATTTTGCAAAGAAATCAAGTTGGCTGCGGAAAGAATTTTGCTACCCAAATTTTTTTAACTCTTGTAGGCAAATTGAAAACCCAGTGATAAAATATGGGTTTAAAAGGGAAGGATTAGTGAAAATCCAAGAATTAGGGCCAAAATGGGCAAAAAGGACAATATGGTAAATTGCCAAAGACGTGAACCGAGGCATGAAAAATGGAGTTAGAGATTTAATATGACAAAAATAATGTTGGAAATGGACACGGAAAATTGAGTGAGTAGGCAAAATTGTGAAAAAGTGATGAATAGTGATTCTTTTAAGTGAAAGATACTGCGGTATGAGTGTACCGATAAGTGTGAAATTTTTATCAATATTTCGAGGAAAGAAAAATATGTCATGGACTGGAAAAATGTGTAGATTAAGAATTTGTGATCATAATTTTTATCGGGATTAAAGTTAAAACGTGTAACGCCCTCCCTTGTGTGCACCCAAGAGAGTCGTTTGCTAAGCGGAATTAGAGTCTTTAACGTCACATAAGCTACTATAGAATTCTAAATCTACATACACATCCGTAAGGCGTTTTTAAAACTCTTATAACTTCTGTTTGGACGATAAAAAATATTTCAAGTGATTTAGAAAGAGCACGTTTGGGGCTTCGCGTGCATATAAAATAATAGTAAATTGCTCATAAAAAACACCACCCGTAAGGTGCACCGTAAAAATTTCAGCACATAAGTCTTTCGAAAATTCCTTTCACAAACGTTTTCCAAAATAGCCGCTGTTCATAAAAATAAAGATGATAAAGTCTACAGTCATCCAAGAGTACCAAAATATTAAACATTACAGTCATCCAATCAATCAAACAGCAACAGTGATAATCCATGCATCAGCAAGCAACAGCAAAACATCACTCCTTCAAATGCTTTTACGTCCTCCTGCCATTTTGGAAAAAATAGCAGCCCCGAAGGGGTGAGAATAATCCCAATAGTGTGGCAACAAAACTAGTAATATAACAGTATTAACTAGGCACAAAATCATAAACAGTCACTTCAACATATCCTTGTTCCTTTTCCTTTTTCCTTTTCATCATATTCATATATTGCGTATATAACGCCTTTCCTTTGCGCTTTTAGCACCGTCGTGCGCTCACTTCACAGTGGAATCAAATATACCCTTGGCACCTGAGCTCCATGTGGATTCCAACTGTGGGCCTATGCGGACTGATGCCAAGTGTCCCATACCCCGGTACCTTGGGGATGCCTATATGATGCTTGCTCAAACACATGGTCCTGTACATAACTATTCTAAAACAAGGCCTATATGATCCTGATATATGCATGTCATGCTATGCTTTCACACACAAAGCGTAAAAATGCGGTATGATGTAAGGTGCATGCTTATATACCTTTCATATAGCCATCACGGCACATATACTTTTCATATGCGTTATGCTGCCTCATAACGTCTTTACCTCATAATCATATAGCCATCACGGCACGTTTTTGGCAGTTTCCTTTTATCATAATGGAACATAATACTTTTACGGAATATGGAGCATCATGTCACAATTTTATACCAGTAGTCAATAGTCACATTAGGTAATATCGCCTGACACTTACCTTTGCGTGCCTTAAATATTACCAAACAGCAGCGAAGTATCTCACTTCTTAAGCGCACCTAAATCAATTACAACCAATCATTTACAGTGGCTATTTACAGCAGAAACAGAGAGCATACAGCAGTGTCTTACAGCGGCAAAACAGTGAGCATACAGCAGTGTTTTACAGTGGAAAACAGTGATCATACAGTAGTGTTTACAGCAGCAAAACAGTGAGCATACAGCAGCGTTTTTACAGCAGAAAACAGTGACGTTTGTGCTTAAAACAGTGAGCAGAAATAGTGAGTTGTTCTTTTAAGACAGTGGACAGAAAACAGTGGTATTTTCCTTAAAAACAGTGGACAGAAACAGTGACGTTTTACAGCAGGAAAACAGTAAACATACAGCAGAAACAGTGAACGTTTTAAAACAGAAACAGTGGCTCTTTGGACATCAACAGTGGCAGAAACAGTGACATCAAACAGTGGCAGAAACAGTGGTATTTGAACGTTTAAAACAGTGACATACAGTGGCATTTGATCCTTAAAAACAGTGACATAAGTAGAGGTATTGCACATCAAAATAATGGCATGAATGGTAACATTTGATCATTAAAAACAGTGACTTTAGTGGTGATATTTGCACATTGAAACAATGGTATAATTGGTGATTAAAACAGTGGCTTAACTAGTGGTTGTTGATCATCAAAATAGTGGCATAATTAGGAGTACTTGAACACCAATACAGTGGCATGAGTAGTGATGTTTATGCATCAAAACAGTGGCATGAATGGTACATTTTTGAGCATTAAAACAGTAGCATAAATCATGGTTTTTGGACATTGAAACAGTGGCATATTATGGACTAAAACAGTGGCATTTTATACATAAAACAGTGGCATATGATGACTAAAACAGTGAGTGTTTTTTATGCAGAAACAGTGGCACATAATGGACTAAAACAGTGAGTGTTTTTATGCAGAAACAGTGGCTTATGATGACTAAAACAGTGAGTGTTTTTTATGCAGAAACAGTGGCACATAATGGACTAAAACAGTGAGTGTTTTTATGCAGAAACAGTGGCTTATGGAGCACTAAAATAGTGGCATAAGTGTGCAGAAACGGTGGCATATAATGGTCTAAAACAGTGGCATATATGTGCAGAATCAGTGGCATAAAAATGGTGATTTTGAGGAACCGAAACAGTGAGCATTTCATCTTCAAAACAGTGGCACATTCATAGGAAAACAGTGGCATTTGCATACAGAACAGTGGCATACATATCCCTCCAAACAGTGGCATATTCATACAAAAACAGTGGCATATATCTTCCTCAAAACAGTGGGCAGATTTGGCTCATGATGGACTGCAAAAAGCATGCAAAAATCTGCACATTTCAGCCTCATGATGGAAGGTGTAAGGTGGTTCTTCAAGTCAACACTCAAAGGCAGATTTTGTGTCATAAAAATCTGATCCAAGCTCTCTACATGTGCGCCTAAATGAGGTGTATGCAGCCCAAAATGATGCTAAGGTGCACATGTGTCTTCCATGCAATGAAGTTGAAGTCAAAGGTGCATAAACTAAGTGTGAGGTGGCGGTCAAGTGAGTAGGCAAGTTGGAGGATTTTTCTAAGCCTTTCTACTCTCTTTATGCGCAAAAATGAGTGGGAAAAAACATCTAGCCATGTGGTGTTCCTTGCTGCATAAGGCAGCCTTGTTGGACAAGGCTTTAAGGAGGATAAGTGGTTACAACTTTGGGCTAAAACAAGGTAGGTCCAAAAGCCATCCTTGGGCCATTGGCCACTCACACAAAGAGCCCAATCACACAAGTCCAATAGTGACAAGTCCACACACACTAGCCCACTTCTAAGGTCCAATAAACACTAAAGCCTTCTAACACACACTCACATTACTCATATGATTTTAATAAATTTCACATGCCTACATATGCACCCTCCTATGGTTTAATTTAAATACTTACCTTAGTCTCATCCAAGGATAAAGATCAAACAATTCGCAAGCCATCAAACATAAACCATAAATCCGAAATCTACACATAAATCTATCACATATAGTACTTATGTATTTTACTAATTATGCGGGATGTTACAAAACGCGTGTGGGACCCGCGGGTGGTTTAAGTGACTTGAAAGTCTCAAATGCATAGCATTCTCTCCCCTCCCTCTCTTCTTTTTCCCGTGGAGGTGCAGCCTCCATGGCCAAAAATGGCTCCAAAACCCTTTTCTTGGTAACTTGCTCATTTCTCAACCAAATCAAGTGATCTTTGGCTTGAAACTTGGTGCAAACAACCTTCTAAAGCCATTGGTGGCATTCTTGGGTCATGAAACCATCTCCTTGGCTGCGTTTTTGGGCAAAACAGATCCGACCCACTTGGGTTTTTGGAGTTTTCTTGGAGTTTTGATCTTCTAATGGTTTAGTGAAGCCTTGGTGGTGATCATACAACACATTGTGAGTATATTTGTGGTATTTTTATGGTTGAATTCATAGATCTAGAAATTTGTGTTCAAATCTTTAACTCTAGATGTGTGATGATAGAGAGCTCAAATGGAAAAATGCTATTAGATGAAAATGCCTTAGAATGATGCATGAAAGCTAGAAATGCTATGATAATTTTTGGTGAAAAAGTTGGGTTTTTAACTTAGGAAAAATTTGTGGAAATTCATGAAAATGGGTAAGGGATGTAATTGAATAATTGAAGGGTGGACCATTGGTATAGGTTGATAATATGATTACATGATTAGTATGAGTGTTAAAATGAATTGAAAAGCCTTGGGGCATACTTTTTGAAGAAACCGAATTATGATGAAAAGTGAGGAAAATGATATAAAAATGATGTAGTGGAAGTTGAATGATTGAAAATAATGTTTAATTGGATGATGGTATAGTGTGGTAAAGTGGAATGAGAAGAAAGAATGTGTGATTCATGGTGTAATTGGTAAATTAACCTATAAAAGAGGTTGAAGTAAAATGGTATGGAAATATAGCCTTTGGCTTAGGTGATTTAAACGATGATTAATTGTGTAAATGAATGGTTGACTTTGGAATTGTATTGATAATCATGTTGTGGATTATCTAGGTTGCCTCTTTTGGACGCTTTGGAAGCGGGTAAGCTTGGAGCTTACGTTTGGAGCATGGGCTCGGTGTTGAGGTAACCTTTGGAACTGGGGTTTAGCCCTTGTGTGCTCCACCACACCTAGTGGATGGTTGTGGTTGGATTATGTGGTTATGACATTGTGTGATTGTGTGCTTGTGTGCATATTGCATGATTTTTGTGAAAATTGTTTGGTCACTGGCCAGTTGACGAGTGGAGTTTGGACATCCGCTGGGTTCATCCTTGTGAGAATGCCAGTCGGGTTTTGCCGTGGAGTCGACTCTGGGAGCGGCGCCAGGATGATCCAAACGGGGACATCCGCCGGATAGGGCTCATGAGGAGTTCCGGTTGGGTATTGCCATGGAGTCTTCTCAACCATGGGAGAGGCGCCAGGATTGTCTCGTGAGTTATATGATGGAGTCCTTGAACATGAATCCATGAGTGGATGTTCTTGGGTTGTCTCCAGTTGGTGGGTGATATTGCATTGCTTGCATATTGTATGATGTTATATTTGCACATTGAGTGAGCCATGGGGTGGAGAAACCTCCAGGGCCCTTGGTTTACTGAGATATATTTATATATCTCACCCCGTGTTTTGGGGCATCATTTCAGGTTAGGTTGAGCCTGGAAGAGTGGAGCATGAGGTGCATGTTGGAGGCACCATGTGATGAGCATTGGATAGGGACACATCTTGCATATGTTTTATGCTTTAGACTTAGGCCATGAACTTGTGCATGTTGAAAATGCCATGCTTGTATGTTCATGACTACTTGTTAAGTCTTTCAATATGATGTATATGTATAACCTTGGAAGTTATTGTATATTTGAGTGAGCATGGGACTTGTCCATTGCCACATTCATTGTAATTGAAGCCTTGGAGAATAAGTTGTAAAATGGACCATATTTGATGTAAAATGGCCATTATGTTTAAGACTTTGTAATTGACGTATAATTGAATAAAAATGCATGTTTGAAGGGCCTAGAGCCTAAATTATAGTATGTTTAAGTGTTGTGTGGAGTACTAAGAGGTTAGGGATGGATTACACAACCCTTCTTGGGCTTAAAATGCTGTAATCTGTCACTTTTACTGCATAGTAATCGATTACCCAAGCATGGTAATCGATTACCATGCAACAGGGGATGAAATTTGGCTACTGTCTTCACTGGTAATCGATTACTGAGGCTTGGTAATCGATTACCATGTGAGGTAATCGATTACCCAAGGTTGGTAATCGATTACCAGAACAGAGGATTTGAAAAATTGGCTACTGCCTCATTTTTTTGACAGGTGGTAATCGATTACCACCCACTGGTAATCGATTACCACAGTGTAAATTTTGAAAATTTAAGTTTTTCTAGACTAAAAGGAAGGAGTTTAACTCGATAGGTAGAACTCCACATGGTACGTGGTTTGAAACCACACGTAACTAATGTAAAGGGGTAGAACTTGGTAAGATATGAGCTTAAGTTGATGGGTTTAAATGAGTTGAAATAAAAGAAAGAGTAGTGGTGTTGTTAAGCTGAATGCTTCCGCGTTTTGCATTTACAATTATAGTGTTGTTTTAACTGATTACGGAAAAGGTTATGGTGATGAAAAGGAATATGATAAAAGGAAAAAAGTTTGCCCGTAATTTTAATCAACCCAACTACTGTGATTGTAACTGCGCTTAATATCATAATCAATGTTAACAATACCGGTACGTAACGGGCTGTTACACATTCATTAACAAATATTTTTATCTAGATTGTCGTATGTTATTGCACATTCTTAATCTTCCCTTTAGCATGTTATTCTCTGCATGTTGTTTGGATCACGAATTTTACCTATTTTTTTATTTCTGAACACGAAATTATTCTTATTATAAAAAATAAAATTTAATGTATTTGAGTAAAAAAATATAAAAATAGCCGGAGTGTAAAACACAAGTCATGATTCACTAGTTTAACTAGTGTAATATAAATAAAATTATAAATATTTAATATTTTCTCAACCATTTATTTAGCTTAATAAGTTTTGAGATCAGATTAAACTTTTATAAGAACTGAAGTTGTATAAAGTATAAAAATGCTGGCATAAACAAAATTTAATTTTATTCAATTAAGGGAAGGTATTGATATTTTCTCTTTTCATAAACAGGGGTATTAGAAATAGAAATGTGATTCACAAGTTGTTATTTTGCTAATGAGAATAAATAAAATGATTATTCTCATTATGGTAGTGGTGCTGGTACCGCTGAGCAAGGTAAAAAGCGCGAAATAGAGGCATGTCAGTGGTAACAAAAAGGAAGAAGAAAAATTAAACAAGAAGTTGAAATAGAAATCTCAATCGCAACCGCATGAGAGAGAGAGAGTGTGTGTGTGTGGAGGTGCATCATAACATCATAATAAGCATAGCAGTTGATGATTTAATTTCAATTTGGTTAAGAGTCTAGTTCTCATTTCCTTGACGCCCAAACCAAAAGAAACGCTTTCGTTACGTCGAAATTAAATTTGTGGCGTCGGAAACCTAACTAGTTGCTTCACCGTCAGATCAGATCCGATGGAGGCAATCGACGAATTGGTTCAGCTCTCCGATTCTATGCGCCAAGCCGGCGCTGTCCTCGCTGACGACGATGTTGACGACCCCAAGCGCCCTTCAACTTTCCTCAATGTCGTTGCTCTTGGCAATGTCGTAAGTCTTTTCTTCTACATTTTTGATTTCAGCGTGAGAACTGATTGCAAATTACACACCAACTGTGTCACTCTTTTGGATCCGTACTAAAACAAACAATTCTGGTACTGGTGGATCAGGGTGCTGGAAAATCTGCTGCCTTGAATAGCTTGATTGGACATCCTATTTTGGTATTTCTTATTTCCAATATTATCATCTTCTCTCTTTCTCTTTAATCTTTCTTTATTTACCGTTTAAATCGGTGGTTATAAACTGCAGCCAACCGGTGAAAATGGTGCTACCAGGGCTCCCATTAGCATTGAATTGAATAGAGATACCTCTTTAAACAGCAAGTCCATCATCCTCCAAATTGATAATAAATCTCAACAGGTTTCTGCAAGTATGAACTTTACCTCGTTCTAACTTCATTTACATACTCATTTTCCACCACATTTTGTTTAAAAAATATCATGTTTCTGATCGTCTTAGTTTTTTTTGTTTTCATTATCATAGGTGCCCTTCGACATTCTCTACTGGATAGACTAAGCAAAGGTTCATCTGGTAGGAGCCGTGATGAAATATATCTGAAACAACGCACCAGTACTGGTATGTCCATTGTCATATAATATATTGCTCTCTCCCTTTATTTATGAATAAATAGGCTTTGGACGGGTTTTTAGGAAAATAAAATAAACAAAATAAGCATTAGTTTATTCCCCCGGGTGGGGGATCGAACATGTAACATAAATGTTTACATGCATGGGCATTGTTAGACTAATGCATTTTGTTCTGTTCTGAAATTCTACAGCACCTCCATTGAAATTGATTGACTTGCCTGGATTGGACCAGCGGATAATGGATGACAAAATAGTAAGTAGTTATAAGTTATCTTTTCCTAAATTTTTTTAGTTTCAACATCGAGTATGTTGTGGCCAATTACAACCTGACATTCTAAATTGATGATGATTGGTATTTTAATTAAAATTATTTCTTAGATCTATGGTTGTTTTTTAGATGCTTTCTTTGCAGAGAAGTTTGATGTCTTCTTTTTCATCTTCTTTAGATCAGTGAATATGTTGAGCACAATGATGCAATTTTACTGGTAGTAGTTCCTGGTGCTCAGGCACCTGAAATTTCATCATCGCGGGCCCTTAGAGTGGCAAAGGAGTATGATGCAGAATGTAAGTTTTCAACTTTTTTTTTTCTTCCTTCTTTCCCCCTCCCCAATGCCCCAACAACGAAATTTATAGCTGTTTTGTCGGAGATGTAAAACCAATCTTGAGCCCTCCACCCAACAAATTAAGCTTTTTGAAGAGTTGATCCTCGCCACCTCCATTTTTCTAAATTAAGTTGAGTTTCTGCACAAGGCGGGGTGAGCCTGTGCCTTGTCTATACTTCTACATTTTTTAGCCCAAATGGCACTTGCATGAGGGTGTGCTTTACAGATATAC
>JAVKPL010002275.1:0-18116 GCA_032173675.1 Gastrolobium villosum
TCGGCCTGTGGGCACCCCATTTCACACATTTAAAATAAAAAATGAACATTTAAGATTTATCCCAACAAAACTCCCCCATAAAATTTAAATTCTTCTTTCTTTCTTCGCGTTGCTTCTGCTTTTCTTCAACTTTCTGATCGCGCTTGTTTTATACAATATTGATCACTGACAAAAAAACATCTAACACCTTCCAACTTAATTAACTCCGTCAAGCATCTCAGATTCTACGCTTCTCGTTCCTTTGCTGGCTTCTCAAGCTCCTTCGACATCTCGTCTTCTTCCTTATCCTCTATATCCGGCTTCTGAATTGACTCGCCGCTCTCAGCATCTTCGTTCTTGGTTCCCATAGCCGCAGTGGGTCATCGCATAATTGGTCATCGCACTTGGTTGAAAAACTAGTGGCTCGAAGCTACCAAGCGTTGGATTATGACTGAATGCCTCTAAGTCAGAATCCGGGCTAGAAGCGATGCGTGCGCCCATCGCTTGTTTGCCGACCTGCAGTAGGAGGCCTCGGCCCCCTAGAGGCACATGCCGTTGGTGAACACCGTAAGGCAGACGAGCCTATTATATGGAGGGAGGAGGCATAGGCTCCAAAGATTCATTAAAAATCAATCCTTCCATGAAATCCAATGAAACTTGGAGAGGATGTTGGATATATTTAAGCATGGATGCTTGCAAAAAACCTTATCAAAATTCGGTGCCTGGGTACGATTTTCCATTTTTTCGGATTTTCTCAAATTAAGCCTCTTGAAAAATTAATATTATAATAATCCCATGGAGAAAAATCATGAGACTTTGGGAACAGTAAGATATGGTTTTTCCAAGCATGCATGCAAAAAATCAGACTGAAATTCAATTTCTAGGTCCGAATTTGGACTTCTTCCTCCTCGGAAAAAAGGTATTTAATTGTGCAAAACTGGCAACTGCATGTAAGGCTATTATAGGGGGGAGCAGCTACCTGCCTTCCCATGCCCGCGGTGGGCTGTGCACTTGGTGCCCGACGAGATGCCCCGGATGATTGACATGGTGCCCCATGAGGCGCGCTTGGTGCCTGACGTGGTGCCCCGACCGCCAGGCATGGTGCACCCTATGCTTGACTCGATGCCTGACGAGGTGCATGGAGTGGTGCACCAGGAGCCTGATGAGATGCGCGTGGTGTCGGACGAGGTGCACCCGGTGCCTGACGCGGTGCACTCGATGATAGACTACACTAAAAATTGACCAAAACAAATGCAGAAACACTATCAAATGAGTTGGAGGAACTCAAAAATCGTGGGAGCACCACACACAAAGCCTTGGCAGTTGCATACAAGGCAAGGTTCCTATAGGTTAGGGGGAGCATGCATATTCAGATCAATGAAAAAATTCACCATGAAATCCAATGAAACTTGGAGGGGATGTTGGATATATTTAAGTATGGACGCCTGCAAAAAAACAGCTCAAAATCCGATGTTGGGGTATGCTTTTCCATTTTTTTTTCAGATTTTCTCAATTTTCGCTTGTTCAGGGATTGATAAAAAATATTTCGGGCACCGAAAAGTGGTCTAAACGATGGAATTTGGCAAAAATATGGTGGGGGTTGTTGGAATTAATAGTAAGATTAATATACAATGATCCATTGGTTATGAATAAGAAGTGGGTTAATAGAGAAAAAGAGAAAAGGGAAGATGAAGAGTTGTGTGGGTTGTTTAACAAGTCCCACATTGGACAATTGGTAGAAAGTGGGAGAGTATATAAACTCCCTCCTCCATCTCTTTAATTGGCCCTTGGGTCACTACATATTTTATGTAGGGGAGGAGATAGGTGGGCTTTGGTTCACCACCACACACACGCGCGCCGCCGTCCGTCCGGCCGGCTCGGCTCGTTTCCGTTCGGTTGTGTGTATTAAAAAAAGGAAGTGTCTACTCGCCGAACCGGTCACCGGTTGTACCTGTTCATCGGAACGGTCACCGGTCACACCCGTTCGCCGCAGTCAGACACGGCGGTTCGCCGCCGGCGACTGTTCATCGTGACCGGTCAGTGTCTATAAATAGACACTGACACATTCAGAAATCTATCCGGTTTCTTCTGCACTTAAACTCTGTCGGAATTTTTGTTCTTCCGGTATTGCATACTATTTTTCATCCTCCGGTGTGAATTCTTCTGGCATACTGTTGTGTTCGCTTGGGTTGTTGATTGGTAGTGCAACCATTCTTCAGACGGAATCCGTCCTATCCTGAGAGACAAGTGTCCATCAACCTTAGGCATCAGTGAGGGGGCAAATTGTCTTAAGGAGACACGTTATGTGGGCTCAGATTCAATCCTCTCCTGCATACATTCTTCTGACTAATTCTGTATTCGCATTACAAGTAAGTCTGTTCTTATTTTTTATTACACAGTGATAACTCTGATCATCTACCCCTTCTGTCAAATACATGGGTTCAAGGCTATAGTGATTTGATATCACCCTCTGTCTTCAATAACAGGGGTAACGATTCTCTGGTTAGTTTTGATAGAATGGCTACCCTATACAAATTGGGCCTTCTTCCTCCTCGCAAAAAAGGAGTCTACTCGTGCAAAATTGGCAAATGCATATAAGCTTATTATATGAGTGGAGGAGGCATAGGCTCCAAAAATTCATTAAAATCAATCCTTCCATGAAATCCAATGAAACTTGGAGAGGATGTTGGATATATTTAAGCATGGATGTTTACAAGAAATCAGATCAAAATTCGATGTCTAAGTACGATTTTCCATTTTTTCAGATTTTCTCAAATTACGCTCTTGAAAAATTAATATTAAATTAATCCCATGGAGAAAAATCATGGGACTTTGGGAAGAGTAAGATATGGTTTTTCCAAGCATGCATGCAAAAAATCAGACCAAAATTTAATTTCTAAGGTTCGAATTTGGACTTCTTCCTCCTCAGAAAAAAGGTATTTACCTGTGCAAAACTGGCAACTGCAAATAATGCTATTATAGGGGGGAGCAGCTGTCTGCCTTCCCACACCCGCGGTGGGCTGTGCACCTGGTGCCCGACGAGATGCCCCGGATACTTGACTTGGTGCCCAATGAGGTGCGCCTGGTGCACCTTATGCTTGACTCGGTGCCTGACGAGATGCGCCTGATGCTTGACCTGGTGCCGGACGAGGTGCACCCGGTGCCTGACGCGGTGCACCCGATGATAGACTACGCTAAAAATTGACCAAAACAAATGCAGAAACACTATCAAATAAGTTGGAGGAACTCAAAAATCGTGGGAGCACCACACACAAAGCCTTGGCAGTTGCATACAAGGCAAGGTTCCTATAGGTTAGGGGGAGCATGCATATTCAGATCAATGAAAAATTTCACCATGAAATCCAATGAAACTTGGAGGGGATGTTGGATATATTTAAGTATGGACGCCTGCAAAAAAACCAGCTCAAAATTCAAAGCCGGGGTATGCTTTTCCATTTTTTCGTATTTTCTTAATTTTCACTTGTTCATGGATTGATAAAAAATATTCCAGGCCCCGAAAAAGTGGTCTAAATGATGGAATTTGGCAAAAATGGGGTGGAGGTAACGATTCTCTGGTTAGTCTTTGATCGGATGGCCACCCTCTATAAATTGGGCCTTCTTCCTCTCAAAAAAAAAAAGTCTACTTGTGCAAAAATTGGAAAATGAATATAAGCCTATTATATGGGGGGAGGAGGCATAGGCTCCAAAGATTCATTAAAAATCAATCCTTCCATGAAATCCAATGAAACTTGGAGAGGATGTTGGATATATTTAAGCATGGATGCTTGCAAAAAACCAGATCAAAATTCGGTGCCTGGGTATGATTTTCCATTTTTTCGGATTTTCACAAATTAAGCCTCTTGAAAAATTAATATTAAATTAATCCCATGGAGAAAAATCATGAGACTCTGGGAACAATAAGATATGGTTTTTCCAAGCATGCATGCAAAAAATCATACCAAAATTCAATTTCTAGGTCCGAATTTGGACTTCTTCCTCCTCAGAAAAAAGGTATTTACTTGTGCAAAACTGGCAACTGCATATAAGGCTATTATAGGGGGAGCAGCTGCCTGCCTTCCCATGCCCGCGGTGGGCTGTGCACCTGGTGCCCGACGAGATGCCCCGGATGCTTGACATGGTGCCCTATGAGGCGCGCCTGGTGCCTGACGTGGTGCCCCGACCGCCAGGCATGGTGCACCCTATGCTTCACTCGATGCCTGACGAGGTGCATGAAGTAGTGCCCCAGTTGCCTGACGAGATGCGCCTGGTGCCGGACGAGGTGCATCATAGACTAACCAGAGAATCATTACCTCCACCCCATTTTTGCCAAATTCCATCGTTTAGACCACTTTTTCGGGGCCCGGAATATTTTTTATCAATCCCTGAACAAGTGAAAATTGAGAAAATCCGAAAAAATGGAAAAGCATACCCCGGCATTGAATTTTGAGCTGGTTTTTTTGCAGGCGTCCATACTTAAATATATCCAACATCCCCTCCAAGGTTCATTGGATTTCATGGAGAACTTTTTCATTGATCTGAATATGCATGCTCCCACGATTTTTGAGTTCCTCCAACTTATTTGATAGTGTTTCTGCATTTGTTTTGGTCAATTTTTAGTGTAGTCTATCATCGGGTGCACCGCGTCAGGCACCGGGTGCACCTCGTCCGACACCAGGTCAAACATCAGGCGCATCTCGTCAGGCACCGAGTCAAGCATAAGGTGCACCAGGCGCACCTAATGGGGCACCAAGTCAAGCATCCGGGGCATCTCGTCGGGCACCAGGTGCACAGCCCAACGCGAGTGTGGGAAGGCAGGCAGGCGCACCTCATGGGGCACCAAGTCAAGCATCTGGGGCATCTCGACGGATTTCCTTTTTCGTCGAAAAACTTCACAAATACAATTTCTTTTGCATTTATTTTATTCATCCGTTTTCAAAGGAATCCATTTTCCTTCGAAAAACAACACAAAAATTAAATTCTTTTGCTATTATTTTATTCATCCATTTTCGTCAGAATCCGTTTTCCGTCAAAAATCTTCTAAGGAATCCATTTTCCGTCGAAAAACCTCAAAAAATCAATTTCATTTGCATTTATTTTATTCATCCGTTTTCAACGGAATCCATTTTGCTTCAAAAAACAACACAAAATCAATATCTTTTGCATTTATTTTATTCATCCATTTTCGACGGAATCCGTTTTCCGTCGAAAAACTTCACAAAATCAATTTCTTTTGCATTTATTTTATTCATCCATTTTCGACGGAATACATTTTCCGTCAAAAATCTTCGACGGAATCCGTTTTCCGTCGAAAAACTTCACAAAAACAATTTGTTTTGCATTTATTTTATTCATCCATTTTCGACGGAATCCATTTTGCATCTAAAAACTTTACAAAATCAAATAATTTTCTAATTTATTTTATTCATCCGTTTTCGACGGAATTCGTTTTCCGTCAAAAATCTTCAACAGATTTCCTTTTTAGTCGAAAAACTTCACAAAATCAATTTCTTTCCATTTATTTCATTCATCCATTTTCAACGGAATCCATTTTCCATCGGCAAAACAACACAAAATCAATTTCTTTTGCATTTATTTTATTCATCCATTTTCGGCGGAATTCATTTTCCGTAAAAAATCTTCGACGGAATCCATTTTCCGTCCAAAAACTTCACAAAATCAATTTCTTTTGCAGTTTTTTTATTCATCCATTTTTGACGGAATTCATTTTCCGTAGAAAAACTTCACAAAACAAATTTCTTTTGCATTAATTTTATTCATTCATTTTCGACGGAATACATTTTCCGTCCAAAATCTTCGACGGAATCCGTTTTCCGTCGAAAAACTTTACAAAATCAATTTCTTTTCCAATTTATTTTATTCATCCATTTTTTACGGAATTCGTTTTACGTCAAAAATCTTCAACGGATTTCCTTTTTCGTCGAAAAACTTCACAAAATCAATTTCTTTTGCATTTATTTTATTCATCCGTTTTCAACGGAATCCATTTTCCTTCGAAAAACAATACAAAATCAATTTCTTTTGCATTTATTTTATTCATCAGTTTTCGACGGAATCCGTTTTCCTTCAAAAAACTTCACAAAATGAATTTCTTTTACATTTATTTTATTCATCTGTTTTCGACGAAATTCATTTTCCGTCCAAAATCATCAACGAAATCCATTTTTCGTCGAAAAACTTCA
Organism: Gastrolobium villosum; assembly: GCA_032173675.1. NCBI lineage: Eukaryota > Viridiplantae > Streptophyta > Magnoliopsida > Fabales > Fabaceae > Gastrolobium > Gastrolobium villosum. The sequence continues at coordinate 6,180 of JAVKPL010002275.1, forward strand.
CAAAATCGATTTCTTTTGCATTTATTCTACTCATCCATTTTCGACGGAATCCATTTTCCGTCGAACAACTTCACAAAATCAATTTCATTTGCATTTATTTTATTCATCTATTTTCAACGGAATCCTTTTTGCTTCGAAAAACAACACAAAATCAATATCTTTTGCATTTGTTTTATTCATCCATTTTCGACGGAATCCGTTTTCCGTCGAAAAACTTCACAAAATCAATTTCTTTTGCATTTATTTTATTCATCCATTTTCGACGAAATTCATTTTCCGTCAAAAATCTTCGACGGAATCCATTTTCCATCGAAAAACTTCACAAAATCAATTTCTTTTGCATTTATTTTATTCATCCGTTTTCGATGGAATTCATTTTACGTCAAAAATCTTCGACGGAATCCATTTTCCGTCAAAAATGTTCTACGGAATCCATTTTCCGTCGAAAAACTTCACAAAATTAATTCCTTTTGCATTTATTTTATTCATCTATTTTCGACGGAATTTGTTTTCCGTCGAAATACTACACAAAATCAATTTCTTTTGCATTTATTTTATTCATCCGTTTTCGATGGAATTCATTTTCCGTCAAAAATCTTCGACGGAATCCATTTTCCGTCAAAAATCTTCGACGGAATCCATTTTTCGTGAAAAACTTCATAAAATCAATTTCTTTTGCATTTATTTTATTCATCCATTTTCGACGGAATCCGTTTTCAATCAAAAAAATTCACAATTTCAATTTCTTTTGCATTTATTTTATACATCTGTTTTCGATGGAATCCATTTTCCTTCGAAAAACTTTACAAAATCAGATTATTTTCCAATTTATTTTATTCATCCATTTTCGACGGAATTCATTTTCCTTCAAAAATCTTCGACTGATTTCCTTTTTCATCGAAAAACTTCCCAAAATCAATTTTTTTCCATTTATTTTATTCATCCGTTTTCAACGGTATCCATTTTCCTTCGAAAAATAACACAAAAAAAATTCTTTTGCATTTACTTTATTCATCCATTTTCGACGGAATTCATTTTCCGTCCAAAATCTTCGACGGAATCCATTTTGCGTCAAAAATCTTCTACGGAATCAATTTTCCGTCGAAAAATTTCACAAAATCAATTTCTTTTGCATTTATTTTATTCATCTATTTTCGACGGAATCCATTTTCCGTCGAAAAATATAACACCTCATATATTTAAATGTGAATTTTTATATTATAATGTGAAATGAAAGTTGATGGATTAGTGAAAATCCAAGGATTATGGCCAAAATGGGCAAAAAGGGCAAAATGGTAATTTGCCAACCGTGTGTTCTGAGGCTTAAATACTGAGTTATAGATTTCAAATGACAAAAGTAATACTGAAAATGGAATCAGGGCAAAAAATTGAGTGAATATGCAAATTTGGGAAAAATTGATGAATAATGATTTTTAAGTGTTAAATACTGTGGTGTGAGTGTACTGATAGGTGTGAAATTTTTATCAATATTTTGGAGAAATAAAAATATGTCATAGACTGGAAAAATATGTAGATTAAGAATTTATGATCGGAATTTTTATTGGAATTAAAGTTAGATCGCGTGTGGGACTCGTGTGACCGAAGTCACTTGGACCCACCCTCTTTTTCTTCTTCCTTTCCTTTCCTTTTTCTTTGTTCCTGCGCGCACACACAGTGTGGAGAAACCAAAACACCACCATTTCTCCTCATCTTCCCATTTCTTCATTCCTTCACCGAATCGCTTGATTCCGGTGTCGAAATCTATTGTAAACAACCTTCTAGATCCATTGGTAACACTTAGAAGCCTTGAATCCATCTCCTTGGCCGCGTTTTGGGCAAAATCAGATCCGACCCACTTGGGTTCTTGGAGATTTCTTGGAGTTTTGATCTTCTAATGGTTTAGTGAAGCCTTGGTGGTGATCATACAACACATTGTGAGTATATTTGTGGTATTTTTATGGTTGATTTCATATATCTATGAATTTATGTTCTAAGCTTTGATTTTAGATGTGTGATGATAGAGAGCCCAAATGGAAAAATGCTATTAGATGAAAAGGCCTTAGAATCATGCTTGTAAGCGAGAAATGCTATGTTAATTTTTGGTGAAAAATATAGGTTTTTAACTTAGAGGAATTTGAGGAATTTTCATGAAAAATGAGTTTTGGTGTAATTTGGATTTGATGATTGTTGTAGGGTGCCTCACACGGACGTGATTGTGGAAAGTTGAATTGGAGCATACGTTTGGAACGGATTGCTCGTATTGAGGTAAACTCTTGGAACTTGGGTTTAATCCCTAGTGTGCTCCACCACACCTAGTGGAAGGTAGTGGTTGGATGATGTGGTTATGACATGATGTGGTCACTGGCCAGTTGACGTGTGTTGGGTTTGGACATCCGCTGGATCATTTCGATGGCGAAATACCAGTTGGAATGCCATGGGGTCGACTCATGGGAGCGACACCAGGATGAGCCAAACGTGGGACATCCGCCGGATAGGTCTCTTGAGGAGTTCCGGTTGGGTTGGCCATGGAGTTTTCTCAACCATGGGAGAAGCTCTAGGATTGTCTCGGGAGTTATATGATGGAGTCCTTGAACATGAATCCATGCGTGGATGTTCTTGGGTGTCTCCAGTTGGATGGTGATATTGTTTTACTTGCATATTACATGATGTCATTTTTATACATTTTAGTGAGCCATGGAGTGGAGAGAGCCTCTAGCTCCATTGGTTTACTGAGATATATCCGTATATCTCACCCCGTGTTTGGGGGACCACATTTCAGGTCACTATGAGCCGGGAGGAGCTTCGGGCAAGAAGCCCGTATAGTGGACATTGGATTGGCATGCGGTGCATTGGGATTGCATGACATTTTGGAGGAGTTATGGAGTGCACATAGCATACCATTAGTATTTTGAGACTTAGGTCATGAACATATTGCATGATGTTATTTCCATGCTTTTGTTAGTGTTCATGATTATATGCTAAGTCTTGTTTATGTTTCATTATTCATGGCATGGATAACTGTATATTTTGAGTGAGCATAGGACTTGTCCATTGCCACATTCATAGCCTTGAAAGTCTTGGTATTCATGTTGTAAAAATGGTCCATATTTGTATGTAAATGGCCATTATTTGAGGACTTTGTAAATGATGTTTAATCTAAGGAAAATGCATGATGGAAGGGCCTAGAGCCTACATTAGGACATGATTATGTGTTGTGTGGAGTACCAAGGGGTTAGGGATGGATTACACAACCTTTTTGGGGCTTTAAATGCTGTAATCTGTCATTTTGCTGCATAGTAATCGATTACCCAAGGCATGGTAATCGATTACCATGCAACAGGGGACGAAAAATTGGCTACTGTCTTCACTGGTAATCGATTACTGGCCTTTGGTAATCGATTACCATGTGAGGTAATCGATTACCCAAAGTTGGTAATCGATTACCAGAACAGAGGATTGAGAAAATTGGCTACTGCCTCATTTTTTACAGGTGGTAATCGATTACCACCCACTGGTAATCGATTACCACAGTGTAAATTTTGAAAATTCAGGTTTTTCTAGACTAAAAGAAAGGGGCTTAACTTGATGGGTAGAACTCCAAATGGTACGTGGTTTGAAACCACGCGTAGACAACGTAAAGGACTACAACTTGGTAAAATATGAGAGTAAGATGGTGAGTTTAAATGAATTGAATAAAAAGAAGGATGAATGATGTTAGCAAAGATGTATGCTTCCGCAAATTGCATTTACAATTATAGTGTTGTTTAATTGATTACGGAAGATGTATTGACGTAAGAAAAGGAGTATGTGAAAAGAAAAATTTGCCCGTAATTTAATTAATCTAATCACTGTGATTGTAACTGCGCTTAATATCATAATCAATGTTAACAATACCGGTGTACAACGGGCTGTTACATTTTATGGTATCAGAGCAGTCTTGTCTAGGGAACTCTGATTGTTTGTGTATGTTGTATCTTGTGTGCCATAGCTATCTGTGAACTATTTATGATTAATGTATATGTGATTCCTCAGTGTGGGTCTGATCAACTCATTCCTTTGTGTTACATGTACAGATATCATGAGTAGGGCACGAGGTCGCCGTGGGGCACGTGGTGCAGGTCCTTTGCCACCGGATCCGGTCACTGCAGTCCTGAATGCGCTGCAGGCGGAGACGGGTGCAAATAGAAATATGACTGAGAACCTGATGAAAACTAATCAGGATATGATGCAGGCCTTTATGGCTGAGATGAGGGCGGATAGAGGTCGTCCTAGGAGGGATAATTCACCTCCACACACGGCTACGGTGACTCCTACACCGACGCCATCTGTTACTCCTCAACAGGGGGAGAGTGGGGCTAGTCACCACACTGGTGAGGCTAGTCATCATACTACTACTGACCCTAGCTATGTTCCTGATCCATCATCTGTTGCCCAATCTACTGGGGCTGCTGGGCAGGTGCTTGATAATGCTGACGATGAGCGTAGGCTCATATCTTTTAGGAAACATAAGCCACCCGCATTTCTGGGGTCAAGGGACCCAAAGGAGGTCACTGCTTGGTTGAGGGGAATGGATAAGATTTTCTAGGTGATGAGATGCCAAGATCCGCAGAAGTTATTGTATTCGGTCTATATGCTGGAGGGTGATGCCCAGGAGTGGTGGGACAATGTGTCTCGCCCATTTGTTATTCAGGGTGAGGTTCTTACTTGGACTTTGTTCGAAGGTCTGTTTCATGAAGAATATTTTCCCCGCGATGTTCGGGAGGCAAAGCAAGGAGAATTTGATAAATTGGTACAGGGAGTTATGACTGTGGATGCCTATGTGGCAAAATTTAATGAGCTTGTGAAATTTGCAAACTATGGAGGTACTCTACCTACTCCGGAGTTCTTGTCAGCTAAATTCCAAAGAGGGCTGAGTGAGAAGATTGCTAAGAGGATGTCAAACACTGCGGTGAGGAACTTTGCTGATTTGGTGACCCAATGTAAGAGGGTCGAGACTGTTTATGGAAGGTATCCGAAATCTGATTCGGCAAAAGGGCAAGATGTTAAGAGGACACCTGGTCCTTCTGGAAATACTAATAGAGGAGGTTTTAATAATAATAACAGGGGTAGGGGGTTGCATGTGAGGCAGCCTCCTGGTCAGTTCAAGAGGGGTGGAAACACTGTTGGTGGTGGTGCTGCGGACAGATATTTTACCCCACGATGTGGGAAGTGTGGGAAATACCACAAAGGTGTATGTGGTGCTGGTCCGTTGTCTTGTTTCAAGTGTGGTCGGAATGGCCACTTTGCGAGAGAGTGTCCGTCTTCTTCGGGGCAGGCTGCGAATCTGCAGGCCTTGCCGCCAGCTACTACTACTGCTACTCCTACTGCTGCTGTTCCTACTGTGGGACGAGTTTATACTACAAATGCTCAACATACTGAAAGGGCTCCGAATTTGGTAAAAGGTATAATTTTCCTATCTAATGTTGATTTGTCTGTATTATTTGATTCGGGAGCTACACATTCATTTGTGGCGGACTATGTGGCTAAGGCGTTGGACTTAAAGGTAACACGGATGGTTCCTCCGATGCGTATTACTACCGCTACAGGAGAGGTTAGTGAGTCGTCTTGGGTTTGTGAAGACGTGAAGTTTACTTATTTAGGCAGGGGTTATGCCATTGATTTAATTATCTTACCCCTGGCCTCTGTCAATTTAATCTTGGGGATGGATTGGTTGTCTCGGAACTGCGCAATGATTGATTGCTGCGGAAAGAGGTTGTTGTTATCTCACGAGAGGCCGACTGTTTGTCCGTCCTTGTATTTGTCTGTTAGTCAAACTGTGAAAGCCTTGAAGGCTGGAGATTTGGGTTATGTCTTGTTGGGCGGATTGGTGGGTGACAAAAAGGAGGAGATTTCTACTATTCCGGTTGTAAATGAGTTTGAGGATGTATTCCCGGATGAGATACCGGAATTCCCACCTGAGAGAGAAATTGAATTCTCGATTGACCTATTGCCTGGTGTGGGGCCGATCTCCTTGGCTCCATACCGGATGTCGCCACTTGAGTTGGCCGAGTTGAAGAAACACATTGAAGAATTGTCTGCGAAGAATTTTATTAGGCCGAGTGTGTCTCCGTGGGGAGCACCGGTGATATTTGTAAAGAAAAAAGATGGTAGCATGAGATTGTGCACTGACTACCGACAGCTAAATAAAGTGACTATTAAGAACCGGTACCCATTACCGCGTATTGATGACTTATTAGATCAGTTGAGGGGTGCCTGCGTATTTTCAAAGATTGATCTTCGGTCCGGATATCACCAGATTCGGATTAAACCGGAGGATGTACCTAAAACAGCTTTCCGATCCAGATATGGACATTTTGAATATCAAGTGATTCCTTTTGGGCTTACTAATGCCCCGGCGGTGTTCATGGATTATATGAACCGCATTTTCAAACCGTTTTTGGACCAGTTTGTAATTGTTTTTATTGATGACATTTTGATCTACTCTAAGAGTAAGGAGGAGCACGTCGACCATTTGAGGACAGTGTTGCAGGTGTTGAAGGAGAAGAAGCTATATGCTAAACCGTCTAAGTGCGAATTCTGGTTATCTGAAGTGCAATTTTTGGGTCATGTTATTTCTGCAAGTGGTGTTGCAGTGGATCCAAGCAAGATTGAAGCGGTGAGTGACTGGGAACGACCTAAGACTGTGACTGAAATCAGAAGTTTTCTGGGGCTTGCTGGCTATTATCGCCGATTTATACAGGGATTTTCTGCAATGGTTCTACCGTTGACCCGATTGACACGAAAGGATACTCCTTTTGTGTGGACCCAGGAATGTGAGGACTGTTTTCTGCTACTTAAAGAGAAATTGACCACTGCTCCGGTGTTGACTCTACCTGATCCGGAGGGTGAGTTTGTATTATATTGTGACGCTTCTAAGAAAGGTTTAGGGAGCGTGCTGATGCAGGAAGGAAAAGTGATTGCTTATGCGTCTAGGCAGTTAAGGCCGCATGAAGAAAATTATCCGACGCACGACTTGGAATTGGCTGCTATTGTGTTTGCCTTGAAAATCTGGAGGCACTTCCTGTATGGGATGAAATTTGCTGTGTTCAGCAAATATTTGTTTGATCAGAAGGAGCTGAATATGAGGCAGCGTAGATGGGTCGAATTCTTGAAAGATTATGACTTTGAGCTGAAATACCACCCAGGGAAGGCTAATGTTGTGGCCGATGCGTTGAGTAGGAAGTCTGTTAACTTATCTCATATGATGATGTGGGACAATGAAGTGATTGAGCAATTCCGTGACATGAAAATAACGGATTTCTTTGCAGGAAGAATGTGTGATATGGAGTTGACTCGGATTGAGAACGAGCTGCACGAGAAAATTAAAGAGACTCAGATTCGCAATGAAAGTATAAAGTATTTGAAAGGCCAGAGTGGCATATCTGTTAATGAACAGGGACTTTTGTTATATCAGGGCAGGATTGTTGTGCCCAAGGAACTTGCAGAGGAAGTTATGACTGAGGCCCATAAGGGTCAATATGCTATCCACCCAGGTGCCACAAAAATGTACCAAGATCTGAAAGTTAAGTTCTGGTGGCCTGGTATGAAAAGGGATGTTGCCGAGTACGTATCTAAGTGCTTGGTGTGTCAGAAAGTGAAAATAGAGCATCAGAAACCTGCTGGACTACTTCAGCCGCTGGATATACCTGAATGGAAATGGGAGAGTATTTCAATGGATTTTGTGGTGGGGTTGCCGCGAACTCAAGCTGGTTACGATTCGATTTGGGTTATTGTGGACCGACTCACGAAGTCTGCACATTTTCTACCAGTACGAGTGGATTTCACCACGGAGAAGTTGGCTACACTGTATGTAAAGGAGATTGTTAGACTCCATGGGATACCGATTAGCATTGTGAGCGATTACCCGAAGTTTACTTCACGATTTTGGGGAGCTTTGCAGCAGGCTTTTGGCACTCAGCTTCGACTGAGCACTGCTTATCACCCGCAGACTGATGGTCAGACTGAGAGGACCATACAGACACTTGAGGATATGCTGAGAGCTTGCACACTGGAACAGGGTAATGCCTGGGATAGGTACTTACCATTGGTGGAATTTTCTTATAATAACAGTTTTCATTCCAGTCTGGGTATGGCACCGTATGAGGTTTTGTATGGCAGGAGGTGTCGTACGCCCACTTGTTGGACTGAGGTAGGCGATAAAGAAAGATTTGGTCCGGATTTTGTGCAGGAAACAACAGTGCAAATTGAAATGATCAGAGAAAAATTGAAACAAGCACAGAATTGGCAGAAAAGCTATTATGACAATAAGCACAGACCGCTGGAATTTGAGGAAGGTGACCATGTTTTTGTACGGTTATCTCCGGTCACAGGTGTTGGCCGTGCGTTGGGTGTGAGGAAGCTGAGTCCACGGTTCATTGGGCCGTATCAGATTATGAAAAGAGTAGGATTGGTGGCCTATCAGCTTGCCTTACCCCCGCAATTGTCTAATCTACATGATGTTTTTCATGTGTCGCAGTTGCGACGTTATGTTCCGGATGAATCACATGTGGTGATACCGGATAATATAGAAATCAGGGAGAACTTGAAGACTCCCATTGGTCCTATTGCAGTTTTGGATCGCAGTGAAAAGCGATTGAGAAGTAAAGTGATTCCCATGCTGAAGATTCAGTGGGAAGGCCGCACACCTGAGGAGGCTACTTGGGAGCGGGAGGACGAGATTCTCCGGCTGTATCCTGAGTTAGCGAGCAGGTATAATTTAATTTTGCGGACAAAATTTCTAAAAGGTGGGGTGAATATAACACCTCATATATTTAAATGTGAATTTTTATATTATAATGTGAAATGAAAGTTGATGGATTAGTGAAAATCCAAGGATTATGGCCAAAATGGGCAAAAAGGGCAAAATGGTAATTTGCCAACCGTGTGTTCTGAGGCTTAAATACTGAGTTAGAGATTTCAAATGACAAAAGTAATACTGAAAATGGAATCAGGGCAAAAAATTGAGTGAATAGGCAAATTTGGGAAAAATTGATGAATAGTGATTTTCAAGTGTTAAATACTGTGGTGTGAGTGTACCGATAGGTGTGAAATTTTTATCAATATTTTGGAGAAATAAAAATATGTCATGGACTGGAAAAATATGTAGATTAAGAATTTATGATCGGAATTTTTATTGGAATTAAAGTTAGATCGCGTGTGGGACTCGTGTGACCGAAGTCACTTGGACCCACCCTCTTTTTCTTCTTCCTTTCCTTTCTTTTTTCTTTGTTCCTGCGCGCACACACAGTGTGGAGAAACCAAAACACCACCATTTCTCCTCATCTTCCCATTTCTTCATTCCTTCACCGAATCGCTTGATTCCGGTGTCGAAATCTATTGTAAACAACCTTCTAGATCCATTGGTAACACTTAGAAGCCTTGAATCCATCTCCTTGGCCGCGTTTTGGGCAAAATCAGATCCGACCCACTTGGGTTCTTGGAGATTTCTTGGAGTTTTGATCTTCTAATGGTTTAGTGAAGCCTTGGTGGTGATCATACAACACATTGTGAGTATATTTGTGGTATTTTTATGGTTGATTTCATAGATCTATGAATTTATGTTCTAAGCTTTGATTTTAGATGTGTGATGATAGAGAGCCCAAATGGAAAAATGCTATTAGATGAAAAGGCCTTAGAATCATGCTTGTAAGCGAGAAATGCTATGTTAATTTTTGGTGAAAAATATAGGTTTTTAACTTAGAGGAATTTGAGGAATTTTCATGAAAAATGAGTTTTGGTGTAATTTGGATTTGATGATTGTTGTAGGGTGCCTCACACGGACGTGATTGTGGAAAGTTGAATTGGAGCATACGTTTGGAACGGATTGCTCGTATTGAGGTAAACTCTTGGAACTTGGGTTTAATCCCTAGTGTGCTCCACCACACCTAGTGGAAGGTAGTGGTTGGATGATGTGGTTATGACATGGTGTGATTGTGTGCTTGTATGCATATTGCTTGTATTTTGTGAAAATTGTTTGGTCACTGGCCAGTTGACGTGTGTTGGGTTTGGACATCCGCTGGATCATTTCGATGGCGAAATACCAGTTGGAATGCGATGGGGTCGACTCATGGGAGCGACACCAGGATGAGCCAAACGTGGGACATCCGCCGGATAGGTCTCTTGAGGAGTTCCGGTTGGGTTGGCCATGGAGTTTTCTCAACCATGGGAGAAGCTCTAGGATTGTCTCGGGAGTTATATGATGGAGTCCTTGAACACGAATCCATGCGTGGATGTTCTTGGGTGTCTCCAGTTGGATGGTGATATTGTTTTACTTGCATATTACATGATGTCATTTTTATACATTTTAGTGAGCCATGGAGTGGAGAGAGCCTCTAGCTCCATTGGTTTACTGAGATATATCCGTATATCTCACCCCGTGTTTGGGGGACCACATTTCAGGTCACTATGAGCCGGGAGGAGCTTCGGGCAAGAAGCCCGTATAGTGGACATTGGATTGGCATGCGGTGCATTGGGATTGCATGACATTTTGGAGGAGTTATGGAGTGCACATAGCATACCATTAGTATTTTGAGACTTAGGTCATGAACATATTGCATGATGTTATTTCCATGCTTTTGTTAGTGTTCATGATTATATGCTAAGTCTTGTTTATGTTTCATTATTCATGGCATGGATAACTGTATATTTTGAGTGAGCATAGGACTTGTCCATTGCCACATTCATAGCCTTGAAAGTCTTGGTATTCATGTTGTAAAATGGTCCATATTTGTATGTAAATGGCCATTATTTGAGGACTTTGTAAATGATGTTTAATCTAAGGAAAATGCATGATGGAAGGGCCTAGAGCCTACATTAGGACATGATTATGTGTTGTGTGGAGTACCAAGGGGTTAGGGATGGATTACACAACCTTTTTGGGGCTTTAAATGCTGTAATCTGTCATTTTGCTGCATAGTAATCGATTACCCAAGGCATGGTAATCGATTACCATGCAACAGGGGACGAAAAATTGGCTACTGTCTTCACTGGTAATCGATTACTGGCCTTTGGTAATCGATTACCATGTGAGGTAATCGATTACCCAAAGTTGGTAATCGATTACCAGAACAGAGGATTGAGAAAATTGGCTACTGCCTCATTTTTGACAGGTGGTAATCGATTACCACCCACTGGTAATCGATTACCACAGTGTAAATTTTGAAAATTCAGGTTTTTCTAGACTAAAAGAAAGGGGCTTAACTTGATGGGTAGAACTCCAAATGGTACGTGGTTTGAAACCACGCGTAGACAACGTAAAGGACTACAACTTGGTAAAATATGAGAGTAAGATGGTGAGTTTAAATGAATTGAATAAAAAGAAGGATGAATGATGTTAGCAAAGATGTATGCTTCCGCAAATTGCATTTACAATTATAGTGTTGTTTAATTGATTACGGAAGATGTATTGATGTAAGAAAAGGAGTATGTGAAAAGAAAAATTTGCCCGTAATTTAATTAATCTAATCACTGTGATTGTAACTGCGCTTAATATCATAATCAATGTTAACAATACCGGTGTACAACGGGCTGTTACATTTTATGGTATCAGAGCAGTCTTGTCTAGGGAACTCTGATTGTTTGTGTATGTTGTATCTTGTGTGCCATAGCTATCTGTGAACTATTTATGATTAATGTATATGTGATTCCTCAGTGTGGGTCTGATCAACTCATTCCTTTGTGTTACATGTACAGATATCATGAGTAGGGCACGAGGTCGCCGTGGGGCACGTGGTGCAGGTCCTTTGCCACCGGATCCGGTCACTGCAGTCCTGAATGCGCTGCAGGCGGAGACGGCTGCAAATAGAAATATGACTGAGAACCTGATGAAAACTAATCAGGATATTAGAGCGCAGGCCTTTATGGCTAGCAATACTAATGGAACCAGGTACCACATAACAC